>RXPK01001438.1:0-57875 GCA_004143645.1 Protaetia brevitarsis
TATACACAAAAGTTTAACCACAATTTAAAAGTATTATTTGCGAAAACACATGCAATAATTAAAAAAATCTGTTATGAGGTTACATAATTTATGCTAATACACAAAATTCTCTACAATATTGTTATATATTATTCCAAGAGATTTTTTACGGCAACAAATATCAAAATAGTATATTAAAACACAAGTTTTTAAAGCGTATTCCACTCGGCGCTACGTGTCTCGTTTTCCAAACTTAATAATAAAAATTAATAGCAAAAATTCTTACAATACAGTTTTCAACAGTGGAGTGTAGATATTATTATGCGGATTTTTCTCTGTGTGGTACATGCAATTACTTGAGTGAACTACTTAATATTCTCATGGAAAAACGTATTATTTCAAGTCTGCAAATATTACAGTTATACATTGCAATTTCTTATGGTATTCACCCAATCATAACAGATGTTTTTACATTCCTGGATATGTATTTCTTGGAGCGCATAAGCCAATTCACACAGCGGGCATGCTTCTGTAAATTTACAGAATTTTCTTTTTCAATATATAAGCCGTGCGTCAATTGAAATGAAAACGAAATCAACGTTCCAAGATTAATTATTCTCCCTTCAAAGTTATTAGGTACTTACATTATCTTCTATATGCTTTACCTGGTCTTTATTAAACAACGTAAGCACGACTTCAAACACAATCAAATGGCCACAACAAGTCAGCGCACATTTCGACCGGGCAACTGTCTTCGTGCTGTGGCAATGGACGACCGGAAGTGCGTGGGAGGAAGTGAAATTACCGTAACCTGGGCGTGAGGAGCTTCTATGTTATGCGTACGCGACTGATTACGTTGTAACATTGTCTGAAGGTATGCTATGTTTGTGGACGACTAGAATATGTAATTTGGACGATTGTAAATGTATTTACATAAACGCCTGTTGTTTTTCGTAAGTTTACAAGTTGAGAGCAGTGGACGTTCATATTAGAGAAGACACGACGATCAGTAATAAATTTACATGATATAACTGACAAGTAAGAATAGAATGTTTTATATAATGAGGTGTGGTGAGAAGGCTAGTATTTTAAAATGGAAAAAAATCGATAAAATATACAGGGCGTGTTTAAAGTAAACTGAAATATTCTTTTCTAAGGCCGCTTGTCGTTGAATCTTAAGACAAAGTCACTGATTCTTGACGGTCGCTCCGAATCTTTTAATCTTTTGGAGATATTCGCAAAAATGTGCTAAAAATCGTTAAATTTTCTTATTTTCACCCTTAAATCGTTAAGGTACTGTCTCTAGGTACTGTCGTTTCGAAGTTATGTTAAAAAAAAATGGAAAAAAAAGCTCGTGTTTCTTGCCCGCTTTTTCTTATTTTGAGACACGAGATGCAATGTATTATACACTGTCGACCGCATTTTTCGACGAGGATTGATGAATAATTTTAAAAAAAAACGGTAAAAAAATCCCCAACACTTTGAGATAATTCCTATCCATGTTATACACCAAAATAAGCATCTCCTGGAGAGGAGTCAAACGGTAATGCATTTGTCCTCAGACACAGATTACGAGAGAGATGATACACTGTTGAAAATATTATCAGTGTTGGCGTTAATTGTGGGCTAGTCAAATATTTTAGTGTTGATTTTTACAAACTTTGCCAGGCGAGTTGACTACGTGTGTTTAATAGAACAGAAATTATTAGAATTTCGTGTGAATTCTTTGTTCAGATATGAGGATTTACTATTTTTCTAGATATTCAGAAGCGTCAACCAATCAAAATTTTTCCCTCGGATAGAAATATAGAAACCCCACCTAATCTAATACGGTATTGCATTATATGCAACGTGTATCTGTTTTCGAATTTATTTCTGCATATTAACATATACACACAAACCATCAAACGTGTACTGACCTGCAAAGTGTGTAACCTTGTGTTATTAAACGTTAATTCCAATGCGCATAAAAAATTACAACATCTTAAAGATGTATTGGGAACATCAATCTACGTATTTAGTTCAGATTTGAGTCAAATAGCATAAACATTTACTTAATTTTATAATGGTTCTCAAAAAATCATTTTAAAATTGGTACGTTTAGTTGAAACCAAAACTTTTGAATGAGTGGTTCTGCATATTTATAATTGAAAAAACGTCTTAAAGAGAGAATATTATAGCACTAAGAAATAAGAGTTGCATATTAAAAAGACGTCGTGTTTAGAAAACGGTGTTAAATCACCCAATAGATCGCATGCATTTAGTTGAACAGCTAGTAAATTTGTCTAGTCTAGATCAAATAAAATGTGGCTAGAAGTATTATGTAATTCTACGTGTCAGTTGGACAAAATAACTCCTTAGCAATAGACAATACTTAACTATCTTTGCTCGTTAAATTTAAACTCGTATAGTTATCGACAAAGTAAAGAGTGTGGACCTCTCCTGACTATTAAATTAGTCAAAAAAGTGTTAAAAATTTTCAACAGTGTAGGTTTGCTACACTGTACAAGTTTTATCGTTCTTTCGAAGCGATATTACGTCATTAGTTCGATAAGATGTTTTAAGGGGCTGTTAACTTCTCTTTTCGCCTTTCTGCCTTCACATGATCCATATCTGCTATTCTTCATTTATTTTGCAAATAGATACCGAATTCCAAAGAAACATCTAATTATCGTAATAACGGCAAACATGATGAAGAAACCTTAACATTAATTAGACCTTACATATCCCTTAAAATTTACTTAAATTTCATTGTAATACATCATGCACTTCTCAGGATACATTATACCTAATGGCACAAGACACCGCATAATTACAATACCAATTAGTATGATTACTCTAATAAATCTCTGTACCTGCGTATATACAACACAACATGTTTCTATCTCTAATACCACAAACAGGGCATATCTGTAATTCTAAACAACATTCCACTGATACAGAAGGCATGATGCATAACTACATATCCTTTTTCCTCTCAAAAAAAAAAAAAGTATAATAAAATCTTTCGCAGAGTTACATTCTGCAGTTCCTACCGCATGCAAGAAGGCAGTCAGCAATCTCTGTTGTGTGCAATGACTCGGTATGCGTTCACTTCCATAATGGGATCGTTATGACAAGTTACTTATATCTTGTATATATGTATGTATGGAGACAAAATGGACAATATTTCCCATACCAGGTTATAAAGCGAATGTGTTGACTTTATATGTGAACTATTGTGAAACAATTACTGTTCTTTATTGTAATATATGGCGTTGTTTCAGTATTTCCTATAATATAGCAAGTTTTCTAGTCTAGATTTGTAACCATTGATATATTAAATGATACTATATCTGCCCACACGAGCAAAATCGCCCTATTTATTGAATAATGTCTAACGAATAATGAAATTTTAATAATAACTTAAAACTTTGAAGATATGATGTTCTTTTTAACTTACAAGTAGAGACCGGATTATATGCAAATAAAAATGGGATTATATGCGCATATATTGCATCGATTTTTGAGAAAATATGCATGAACCTGGGGCATATATGCAAAAAAAAAATTGCGACAATATGCAAAATTTTTACATAAAATAAATAAGAGCAGAAATTTAAACATTAACTTTATTGCACAAAATTTTTTCACAACATATTTCTAAAACAATTTATAAGTAAATGTTTTTCAAAATTGTGTAAAAGACAGTTTTGTCTTCTATCAGAATACATATGTTTCGAAATAGAAAAGCTTCTTTCAATATCCACAGATGTAATTGGTGCATTTTTTTAACTTTGCAATACATTCTAAACTAAAATTAAAGTCGAAATCGTTTACTGTTTCACCTTCCAAAATTTTCTTAACTTTCTTCAATTTCAAATACCCCGCATTTTTATTTATCACTTTTTTAAATTTATCGTATATAGAATTACCTATTGTACCCTTAACCTTCTTACATAGCATATCAAATTCGTCTACTATTTCGACTGATTCCGAGAGCGACATCCCTTGCGTTTCTAGTTTTACGAATGGAACTTGAAACAAAGCTATAATTTGACATAATATACAAAAGGTTTTTTGTAGCAATTCTGTTGATGTTACTACCTTTTTACAGTTTTCTAGAGCAATGCAGTCAGCAGTGATTTCAAGAATTACATTTTTTATTCCTTCAAAATTACCGGCGAAAAAATTGCAGGCTCTAACCATGTACCCCATTTCGTAATAATCGGTTCAGGAGGCAACTTAACACCGGGAAGTCGCTCCTTATAAAGTTGGATTCGTAAAGGTGCTTTTAAACATACTTTTTTGACATTGCTAATTAAATCATTAATCAAAGGGAATTGATTCCTAATGTCTTCGGCTACACGATTGAACCCATGAGCTAAACAAGTGCTATGAATAATGTTACTATAAAAAAAATTAAAATTTTACGCGGCTTTTATCATGTATGATGCAGCGTCGGACAACATTAGTAAAATTTTTTCACAAGGTATACTTCCAGGTAAAAAGAAATTTGATAAACCTTCTTGAATGAATTGGGCAATTGTCACATTATTTGTTTTTTGAAGTTCTTTACAATAAATTAAATATGATTTACCTACAATATCTTCATGAAGAATTCCTATTAACAAATGGGCAATATAACGGCCACACTTATCCGTACTTTCATCTACCATGATATAAATAAAATTATTCCCTACCAATTGTTGAATTTCTGCTATTGTTTGCTGGTAACAAGATGTGACATAATTTTTATCGTAAGGTACTTTCGTCAGGTATATTATGTTAGCAATATTTTTGCAGAAATGATTTCAAATTAACATTGTTTAATCTTGCTAATTTTATGTTAGACGAAATTAATGCGTTACACAGATCCGTATTATATTCTTCTTGTTCTAAGTTTCGTGAAGTTGATGCTACACATTGACGTATAGATTGCTGCACACATGCGGATCGCTTTAGTTTTTCACATTTCCAATATGTGATGGAGTTTTAGCGTGTTGATCAATCAGGTATTTTCTCTCAGAAGACACCTACAACAACAACTGTCATTTTATATCAAAAGTTAAAGAATTTAAAAACAATTGTAAAGTTTTTAGTAAAATTAAACTTACCAGTTTACTGCAGGCTCGACAAAATATTTTGTCGCCATCCTTTACCAGTTCAGGATATGGCTTAATCCATAAAGAAATTTTGTTCGCTATACTCATTGTATGTACGCACAGTATTTAAAAACGTAACACAATTACATCGTATTTCGCTCAAGATATTCAATGAACGAATAGTTTATTTGGGAATTATAATAATAAAACGTATTTACCACATCCCTTCTGCTAGGCGAAATTAAACACGTGCAGTTCTTGGAAAAAAGTATTAGAGAAACGAATGTAAAAGATTTATCGTTCTGAGAATTGTCGGTTGTCGATCTACATTAGGAATTGCTAAGAATTTTTACTAATAGAAAGGATAAGAAAAAGCTTAAATATGCAATATATGCAACTTTTGTAAAAATATGCATAGAAATGTCTAAATATGCAATATATGCAATCACTAATTAGCGTTAATTAACTTCAATTAGTGTAATACGTCTATATATAGACTATAATTAAAGATATGCAAAAAATAAAATATATGCACTTTGCATATAATCCGGTCTCTACTTACAAGCAACACAGTTGGGTGATTTTTGCGTGTTAGATTCGCTCAAACTTCATTTGTAATAAATCTGGCCTAGTTTTAAATTAAATCGTTTGTAACGTAACAAAACAATATCAGATGTATGTATGTAGATACGATTGGCACACAAGTCTAAACCCATTCCCCGGGCAATGGCGTACAATACACATAACCTATCTTTTTTTCCCCTTAAATAAGCACAAATTGAACACCTGTCCAAATCCCTCCACCCTAATAGAACCGCCCCTGCTGTATGGCCGGCCTGTGGGGTATTCTATCTCTCTCTTCGATATTTGCTTTCCACCTCTTTCTGCCTCATGGTAAAATTAAATCTGTGTATTTATGGTTTTTGAACCAACATTAATGAAATATGTACACAAAGAAGCGGTTTTTTTTTTTCCAGAAAGACCCTGTTGTTTCTGACTTGTTTGCTTTTATAATAGACTGATTCGTTTTATTTATGCCGCGTGCTGTACTGAAACGAAGGATATAAAGGGTTTGTCATGAGAAATATCGAAAATATTATAGTGGACAAACTGAAATAGAACTTTCTTTTCCTAAATGGCTTTAACATATAATTTTGCATTAAACTAGCACAAAAAAAAATCTGGTGGAAAGACGTATCTTTGATAATAAAGTTACCTACGATTTTATTATGGCTACACGGAAAAAAAAATTGTTGCCAAAAAACCAACAATTACAGAACAGTTAACTACAATTTGTCGTGGGAATACGACTGGCTACAACAATCTAAATTTCTATCACACGATTGTAGTTCTATTAAATACAATATTGTTGCAAAAATTACTGAAAAACCTATTCCAATCGTTGACACAATAGTGTGTACATTTTAGTTACAGATATTGTACGGAAAATCACCTTATTAGGAAGTAAAATTTAATATAAATTTTCTTACTATTTACTACACTTCCGTGTGAAAACATACAACAGTATTGTTTCAGATAACACTACAATTTTGTAGTAAAGAGTACTAGGTGTTGTATCAATAATAACGCATTTAAATGCAAAATTTTATTCATATATGAATAATAATATTATAATATAAAATATAACAGTGTGATAAACATATGACATGTAAATAGATTTTTCTGATTTGCGAAAAAAATAAACTGTGTTAACTATAGGAGTTACTTATAGAAGATACCTGTACAATTGCAAAGTATTCCTTGAGCTTGGCCTCGATTAGTTTTCGAACACCCAATACAAGAGAAGCTCCCTAATGTCATCTGAAGTTAAATTCTTGAAGCATTCTTCATTTACTTCGTTGTCTAAAACAAAAATGAGTTAAAATTAGATAACACGAATGTGTTTTCTATCATAAGCAATTGGAAATAGCGTAGAAATTATACTCTTAGTTATTCTTAAGAAGTATTGTTAGTAAAATTTGAACCATCACCCACTATAAGTTACACACCCAGCAAGATACAGCCACTAGTAGAAATATTTACTTATTGTTGGATTAAATTAAATTTATATCGTTTTCAGTTAAGACAAATATGTTTACATATATTGCAGATATATGTGCCTACTTACGCCATGCTATAATATTAAACTTTCAATTTGTCTTACCTTTAAACACATCCACTAGGTTTTCCAGGCTCCACTGTTGCACTTTGATTACAACAAACTCCTCCATCGCTCCGAAATTAGGTGTATGTAATACATGCATAAACCTCGTCAATAGCTCAAAATGCTCAAATGGCCGTGTAAACTATGATATAAACTGACTATCCGTTAAAAATTTGATGGCGCTGTACTCGAATAACGCCCTCTGACGACTGCAGTATCTCACTGTTAGCTTTTGCCATTCTAATTCGCCATTGGTGTATTTGAATTAGACCATTTATTTAGAAATAAAAATATCGAAAAAAATGGGAAGTTTTGTGTCAAAAATTGCCACAATCTTGTCGTGTACGTCTCGACACAAACATTGTTGAAAAAAAAATTTCACAGTTGTGTGAAATTATACAACAAAAGTTTAACCACAATTTTAAAGTATTATTTGCGAAAACAACATTTAATAATTAACAAAAATCTGTGATAACGTTACATAATTATACTAATTACTGCCACAATATTTTCTCTACAATATTGTTGTCTAAGAGATTTTTTTCCGTGTAAGTTTCATTTCATAAGGTAAAATTTATATAAATTCATATGTAAAATCCATATCTTGTACATACATTTATCGAGCAGTACACCACTTTAATATTTTTTTTAATTCTCAATACACAAACTTTTTCTTTTCATTTTTACAAACAACATAAAATCGATTTCCACATACACCAAATGCAGGCATTTATCTTTGTCAGTTTAAATGGGACTAGTTGTTTAAACTAAGACAAACTTAAAGAACTTTGCGCATACATTACTCTACTTATTGGACAATCGACGACACCTTGAAACACTTATCTGTATATGTTTCGTTCGCGATTGTGCAAACTCAATTACCGTTACCACTCTTGATAATGTGACATTCGAAATTGCGCACAATTCACTTGGTATTTGTAAGAAAGTTCTAGAAAATAAATCTTTAACGTTATCTACATCTTTTTTTCTTCTATAAGAAGACATGAATATGTATTATCCGGAACTATCTTGATGCCAAACTCATGTGTTCGAAAACACGCACGCTGCAATTGACTAGAGAGGTAAACATATACCTTAAAAACTTCTAACTGAAGCCTTCGTTCGAAGTTTTGGTACAGCTGTTCGGATAAATACATACCTCTGTGTGCTAGCGGGATCGATACAGAACAGAACAACGAGAGGATAATTATATACTGTATTTACTGCAAGCAGTTTCAACGTACCTTTAGCAGGAATTAGGTCAGAAAACCACCAACAGGTACTTTACACAAACAATAGAAGAAAAGGCAATACACGAGGAAGTAACATAACATAATGTAAAGAACATACACGGGGTATCAGTTGTATGTATACTTCTTTGAGTTTTTACATTAACTTCGTGTTGATCATATACTGGATGTGGTTTCATCAAAGGAAGTGACAGATGGACGGGAACAAAAATTACCGAGAAAGTATTGTTAAAACGACAAATTTAATTTTTATATTTCTATGGGAAAGGCTTATACCCGATAAGCTAGTAAAACTGTAAATACAGGGTGATTCTCAATATGTGCGACAAACTTTAAGCACTGATTCCTTGGGTTATTTTGATCATAAAAGTTCATAAGAACATATGTCCAAAATCGCTTAGTTCTAACGTTGTACTATGTTTAATAGTAAGTTAACATAATTAATGTTTTTATTATAAATTAACAAAATGATTAGTAAAACAAAATTAACCTATTTTAACTGTTGAATATGACCGCCCCCAACTGCAATACAAGCTTCTATCCTCCGTCGTATTGACTGGCGAGTCCGTTCTAAAATACCAGGGGTATTTCGAATTGTTTGAAAAGCTGCGGTAATACGATTTCTCAGTTCATCGACATTTTCAATGGGAGTCGTATAAACTAATGATTTAACGTGACCCCAGAGAAAAAAGTCCAAAGAATTTAAGTCTGGAGACCGAGGAGGCCACGGTTATGGACCTCCCCGTCCTATCCACCGATCTGGATACGTATTGTCCAAAAACTCGCAAGCAACTAAACTAAAATGCGCTGGAGCACCATCACGCATAAAATACATTTGTAATCTTAATTGCAACGGAACTTCTTCCAGCAGTAGGGGTAGCTCCTCTTCAAGAAAATTGCGGTATACCTCGCCATTTAACCGCATCGGTAAAAAATGTGGACCTATCAAGTGATCTCCAACAATTCCGGCCCACACATTGATAGAGAATTGATGTTGTTGATGGGCATTCACTAGTTCGTGCGGATTTTCTTCGGCCCATATGTGATTATTATGAAAATTAATGAGCGCGTTTCTAGAGAAAGTAGCCTCGTCGGTGAAGAATATTTGAGCCAAATAGTCAGGATTTTGTGTTGCATCCATTGACAAAAAGCCACTCTTTGCGGAAAATCTGCTGGCAAAAGTGCCTGCACCCGTTGAATGTGATATAGATACAACAGTTGATCTTCCAATATTCTCCTAACTGTGGCCTGACTAATGTGTAAAGCAAACGCAATTTTTCTGGTGCTTGTAGTAGGATGTTCATCAATTTCATTTAGTACAATTTCTTCAACTTGTGGAGTTCTCACTGTAGATGGGTGCCCGTTATCAGTCGTTTTTTAAAATTTCCCGTTTCACTAAGACGTTGGTGAAGACGGGCAAATATTGAATGATGCGGGATGATACGGTTCGGGTATCGTTCTTCATAAAGACGTGTAGCAGCACGCGAATTTCCATTGGCAAGACCGTAAACGAAATGCATATTACACATCTCAGCATTTGTGTAATTCATTTTAGAAAACAGAAACTGGCAATAAACTGAATGAATACTCTGACAACTATTGACAAACATTGAAATGACAAATAACAATTCCCTCTCAACACAACTGTGATATTATATAGTGTTAGTCATAGTTCATAATTTATTATCAAACATTCAATAACTTTAAAACCAAATCGTTTTGGACATATACTCATATGAACTTTTATGATCGAAATAACCCCAGAAATCAGCTCTTAAAGTTTGTCGCATATATTGAGAATCACCCTGTATAATATTGAATTTTAGTTAACTTAGAAATTTGTAAAGTTTATAGTGTCCATTTTTGTTAACCGTTTTGTTAAATCGGTTTTTGAAACTAGTTTTGAAACGGTAACAATTTTTTGAATTGTGACATAAGTTATACGATTCAATAACAGTATTGAATCGTATAACTTTTTTTTTTAAATAAAATCAGATTGTATTGGCTTTAGGATTACATCTTTTTTTTTATGATCTGACAATCACATTCATAGATCTGTAACTTTGAAACAAATAAAAATGGATATACAAGTTTTTGGTTACTTGAAATGAAGTCTGCTTTACACTCCCAAAATTTGAACATAACGATACAGGACACCTTTTATTACCTATACGTATTGCTGTGGTAGACACGCCGTTTTTCGCGAGTGTCTTTTTAGTTGCATAGATTTTGTCTTGTTTACTCCGGTCAGCCATTTATCAATGCTCCGAGAGAGTTTTCTCAAATTTAGATTTTATTTTATTTAAAAGTAAGTTAATGAGTTTATTGTATGATTTATTTAATTAAGTGTTCAGTTTTTTTAAAATTAATTCCATTCATTCATTTGTTTTTTGAATGTTGGCGTATTGTTTGTACGTCTGCGTTGTTTTTGTAAGAAAAACGATTGTAAAATTTTGTCAGGCAGATCCTTGGTTGATTTTAATGTGAGTACATGTATATTTAAATCTTTGCTGCCATTTTTGTTAATTCATTTGATTTAGAGATTTGTTTTCTGCGAATTTTTCGTCCATCAAGAAATTCGCTTTACAATAATTGTTATTATATTGATGTGTGCACATTATAGATATAAGATCATTTATTATTTCTGTGCAGGAAGATATGTTTTGAGTTTAATTTTTCCGTTTTTCTATTTTGCTGTTTCGTTTTATTTTATTTATCACCTCGGTTACGTGAGTAAAAGCATTGTTCTTGCATTTAGTTTTCATCATTTTTGTGTAATTATTTTGTTGAAACCACGTGGATTGTATTGGTAGAATTAGGTTTATCTTCCTGAACAAACTAATCTTTTGCTTTGTATAGGAAATAGCATTGTCCTATTGTAATTTAGAATCAAGTGCAGTTTTTTTATTTTTGGCCAGAACCTTCAGTTCACGGTTTTTTTTTTCTGCCATTTTGTAATTTTACCCATTTATATAATAAAATTTGGTTTGTTAATTATCTTCGTTGGGTTTAAAATTCTGTTCTTTTATTTTAAATTAAACCTTTTTAATTTTTGGGGTAAATAAGAAAGTCAGATTTGTTTCGCAAACATTTTACTTTTCGTAGTTAGATTCAAGTTTTAATTCGCGAGAGTAACTCTGAGGTTAATTGTTCTTTTGTGCCCTTTTAAAATTTTATCCGTTGAGCTAGCTAATTAATTTTTCCTTTTTCATTTTTAAATTTAATTTTGCAAGTTCATTTTTTACAATCAGCACACAGCAGTATATGTATAAAAATATGTTTTGACTGAAAAAAATAGTTCTTTTAAATAGTCGCAAAGAAACATTTCTTTGAGTTAAAGAATTCCTTTTCTCAGTGTGCGCTACACCCTAAAAAAAAAATGTGGTAAAATTACCCCAAAAATAGATGGCAACTGGGCTACCGCCTATTTTTGGGGTAAATTTACACCTATAGGGGATTTTTCACATACTGGTGGAATATTCCTTGAAAGTGTGGTAATTTTCTCTGGTAAATTTACACCTCTAAAGTAATATTCCCTAATGGAATGGAATAATTTCAGGTAGATTTACCACACCTTCAAGGAATATTCCACCAGTATGTGAAAAATCCCCTATAGGTGTAAATTTACCCCAAAAATAGGCGGTAGCCCAGTTGCCATCTATTTTTGGGGTAATTTTACCACATTTTTTTTTTTAATGTATAGATTAGAGTAACAACAAAGAAATTAGAAATAATTGATTATTAGGTTGTTTTATCATCAGAAATATTAAGTTTCAGTTATCTAATAACATGTTTATGTCATTTAGAACTTAATGCAGATTCTCCACTTAAATATTCAAAATATACCATTTATAATATTAGATTTAATTTTAATAATTTCTGAAAGATATATTTATTAATTAGTTGGATTACAGAGAGTTTACAATAATTTCAATAAATTTTTAAATTCAATAAGCAATGTTTTAAAGAGTAAACATTTTCGGAGAAAGGTCGATAAGAAAAGCCAATAGTTACTAAGAATTGGTTGTATTCATAATACAAAGATCTAGTTGAATGTAACCATAAAATAAATTTTGACTAACAAAATACATTAAAAAATCTTATCAACTTGAGTTTGGTTTTGGGGCTTTTTTATTTTTGTTGCCCTGTTCAAGGTATATTTTTAAAAAAGTACCTCTCCAGAACTTCTAATGTGTTAGAAGCCTCTTTTGCGTACTGCAAATGGAAATTAAAATATGCCGCCATCATTTGTTGAAATTTAGAACGAAATGAATCTGTTGGGTCTAATAACTGTCTTTCTACCATTAAAGAATGCGAATTAACATTTCCTAGAAACGAAAAATAAATGTAAAAAACATATGAAATAAATATATTTTTATTAGTACCTTCTTCCAAGTATATTATCAACGGTGTATTCACCTCAATTTCTTCAAGTTTAGATTTATCCTGAAAATTTTTAATAAATTTAGCATTTAAAAATATATTGTATGTAGATAATAGTACTGCGAACCGAAGCCTCTTTATGTGAAATCGGGGTTTGGATTAATCGTCTTTAATTTAATTTTCAAAATCAAAACCGGTTTTTAAAAGTAGATTATTGCGCATTAAATAGGTTTTTTGAATTTAAAATACATATTACTTTTAAAAAAGTAATACGTATTGTTTTTAGTTTGAAACTGGTTTTGAAAATCGATTTTAAAAACTGAATTTTAAAAACCGATTTTTACTAAAAATCGATTAACCGGTTTTTGATATCTGGCGATTCCCGCAATACTAGTATATACATAAATAATGTTGTGATTAACTATTGAACTCAAATTTGCAGTCCTGCGGTCTTGCACATTTGCATGTATAAGTGCTTAATACCTACTTTACTTTTGTCATTAAATCCTAGAGTAAAACTAAAATAGTATCTTCCTTACTTTACTTGTATCATCACTTAACAACGAAAACATAGCCTCCAATAACGGCAAGACACTAGTCGTTTTATATTGCCGAATGTTTAATGAAAGAGAAAAAAAAAGAATTGACTCCTTCAAAAGACTTTCTGTTGTTTAAATTGAAAAGTTTGATACGGTAGTTTCCTGCGTGTCACTTGCACATTGAAAACTTTAAATAAATGTATTATATCTTGTAGCAACAATACCGCCAAATGCTATTGAGGTTAAGTTCCCAGTATATCATATTAGATATCCATACGCAGGTGTATGTCTATTATTTATGCGTGCTATCGTAGCTAAGTACATGGTAATCATCTCAATACATAATTAATGTGTAAAATGAACTTACCTCAGTCTTTATTTGCAAGACAAAATGAAAAACACACCATTTACATTTATGCGTTGAAGCCATCAGTGTAGATGCCGCACTTGTATTCAAACTGCGTACCTCAAACGCTTGCGCGTTGTATAGTCGACGGCTATGTAATGCATTCTCGTAACGGGTTTAATTTTGATCAAGCGACACAATGTAATGCAATGTTAACAAAAAAAACATTTTGTGTTCCAATCAAATAACAGATGCATATATATAATATATATAATCAGAATTTCATGTCCTTGTATTATCCATATTGTATTTTTACCAACATAAGGGGTAATATTCCACGAAATATGTTATTTTTCCTTGCTCCTAAGCAAATTTCCCCAAGTGGGGGAAAATTACTTCATTTATTGAAGTATTTTTCCATCAAAGTCGGTTTACCAGGCAAAATTACACCTAATTTGTGGTAATCTGATGTTTACCCTCTTTTGGTGTAATTTTACCTTATATTTCATATATTTTTTCACATACCAGTGAGGTAAATTTACCATCATTTTTTAGAGTGTACTGCGCGCCAACAAAAATCACCATCTCTAGTCATGACTCATGTGTACCAATCGTCACTACACTCAAAGTAGTCCTGTTCTTTGCGTCCATAAATCGGCCCCGATAGTTGGCCATGCAGCCGTGCACAGTCTATTCGGCGCACTGTGCACTGTGCACCACAGCGCGATCCCGTTGGACCGTTTCGGAAGAGAGGTGCCTACGCCACAGGATCGAATAACATTTCGTAGTTCGGCCGGCTCGCTAGGTCTACCGGTGCCACTAACCCAGAGTGCAGCGGGCGCGCCAACGAGGTGAACGAGCCGACCAAGGTCGCAAGCGCGGGTTCAAGTTCGATACACCGAACATAACAGCCAAGCTAGTTCTCTCGGATGGACAACAGTCAACAGTCGATTTCTCGATTCGCGCTCTCTCTAGTCAGTCAGTCAGTCGGTGCGACAGACGTTTTTCTACCTGCGCAGGGCGGTGCTGGCGATCCCCGTTGTCGAAAATTTTTGGTCGGAAAGGCGGCTATGAAAGCGACGCCGGATTCTCCTTTCGATTTAGCTAAACAACGGTCGAAATTGCTGTTGTGCTCTCCCCCACCTCTCCTTCTATTGTGCGCATTTCGCATCTGTGTGAGTAGCCTAGGGCTGTTATACTGTTGGAAACTTGCAATGGTCGATCGAATTGCTATGGAGATCTTTAAGGGGATTTTTGGATCGACGTGACGATAAAAAAGAGATTCTTTTTCCTATCTTGGGAAAGAAGTAGTTTGATGGAATAACGCATGTGTCAAAGCTTTTGGCATAAATTTCTTTAGAACATATTAAAAACTGAAAATAGTTTTACGGCAATTCTTCAGAACACATACCATACTTTCAAACACTTAACCGATTAGAGGTTAGCTATGCATTTTTTTTTAAATCGTTGGTTACAGTGCATGCACGCACTAATTAATTTGACAATGTATACGTCACCAAAATATGTGCAAAAAATTATATAAATAACCTCGATCTGTGAAATACCAACGTATTGTGGCTCAACACAGCAGATAAAGCACAATTTTACTGTAATTGCCCTACTACTCCCTCAGGAGATTTAATTTCTTATCACGAATAGACACTTTTATGATCGCGGCCCCCCCCAAACAGTTAGCTACGCGATGCTTTTATATCGAATACAACTGGGTGTGACCAACACTTAGTGGCGGGTCCTTGTACATACCATCACCCTTGAGTCGACTAGTACATCCGCACGCTTCGAGTGCTAAGTGCTGACTTCTTTCTTGTTCGCAATGTTCCTACGCGCCCCCATACGCTTTCTTCGGCTATCCGCCAATCACGCCAAATGCTGTTATTCGCCTTGGGATCTCTATGACGCCGCTTACGTCACCACGCACATATACAGCCTAAATAGAACTGAAATTACGTTACGAATACCAACTGTTTACGTGTTTACCTAAATAGGATGAAATCGAATATCTTTCATGACGAAAATAAATAAGTTAAATTTAAAATAAAATACATTTTAAGCGTCCCATTACAAGGAATCTCCGATAGCATTGCGAAAGTTCTTCGATCGTGTGATGTTTGGTTTTAAAAATGGTATTCTTTAAATATGGGAAAATAAAATTGTCAATTCCGGAGATCTTACAGGAAAATTAATAATTCTTGTATCGAAAAATTGTTATAAGAAAGCTATTGTTTGTCGAGATTTGTGTGCATTATCTTGCAGAAAGAAGCCTTCCGTAAGTTCGTCATCATGAAGTTCATTAATAAATGGCTGTAATAATGTTATTGTTTGGTTAAAAAAAATATAGGTCCAATGATACGTCTCCTTGAAACTGCTGGCCAGACGCCTATTTTTTGTGGATGTAATGAAGTTTCTACGAATTCGCGAGGTTTTTCTTCCGACCACATTCCCATATTTGGCTTATTTAGAAAACCAGAAAGACGGAACCAATCCTCATTAGAAGAAAGGCATTTATCGAGAATGTTGTCATTAATTATGCGTTTTTTTTTAATTCAATTTTTAAAACGGTATAGCATGTACCCACTGACAACTATTTGCCTATTAATAGTGGAGTTCCACAAGGGTCAATTTTAGGTCCTATACTCTTTTTTAATGATTTTTCTTTGAAATTGGAGTTGCAATCACTTTATATGCAGATGACATGACGTTTGGCAAATATGATCACAGTTTAACTGACACTTGTAATAGGTTATTGAGCAATACATTTACATGGTTTGCAATGAATAGCAATTTTACTGTAATTGCCCTACTACTCCCTCAGGAGATTTATTTCTTATCACGAATAGGCACTTTTATGATCGCGGCCCCCCAAACAGCTAGCTACGCGATGCTTTTATATCGAATAGAATTGGGTGTGAGCAACACTTAGTGGCGGGTCCTTGTACATACCACCACCCTTGAGTCAACTAATACATCTGCACGCTTTAAATGCTGGGTGCTGACTTCTTTCTTATTCGCAGTGTTCCTACGCGCCCTCATGCGCTTTCTTCGGCTATCCGCCAATCCGAGACATTACGCTGTCCGCATGATTCGCGCCAAATGCTGTTATTCGCCTTGGGATTTCCATGACGGCACTTACGTCACCACGCACATATACAGCCTAAATAGAAGTGAAATTATTTTACAAATACCAACTGTTTACGTGTTTACCTAAATGATGAGAAATCGAATATCTTTCATGACGAAAATAAATAATAAGTTAAATTTAAAATAAAATAAATTTTAGGCGTCCGATTACACGGAATCTCCGATAGCATTGCTTCGATCGTGTGATGTTTGGTCTTAAATATGGGAAAATAAAATTGTCAATTGCGGAGACCTTACAGGAAAATTAATAATTCTTGTATCGAAAAATTGTTCTAAAAAAGCTATTGTTTGTCGAGATTTGTGTGCATTAGCTTGCTGAAAAAATCCTTCTGTAAGTTCGTCATCATGAACTTCATTAATAAACGGTCGCAACAATTGGTTACGATATCTCTCAGTAGTTATTGTTTGGTTAAAAAAAATATAGGTCCAATGATACGTCTTCTTGAAACTGCTGGCCAGACGCCTATTTTTTGTGGATGTAATGAAGTTTCTACCAATTCGCGAGACTTTTCTTCCGACTACATTCTCATATTTGGCTTATTCAGAAAACCTGAAAGATGGAACCAAGCCTGATTAGAAAAAAAAAAAGCATTTATCGAGAATGTTGTCATTAATTATGCTCTGCAAAAACCGTTGACAGTTGAATTTTATAGGGAAATTTATTAATTTAATTAGGACAACTATTTGCCTATTAATGGTGGAGTTCCACAAGGATCAATTTTAGGTCCTATACTTTTTTTTAATGATTTTTCTTTATCTGCAGATGACATGGCATTTGGTAAATATGATCACATTTTAACTAACACTTAATAGTTTATTGAGCAATACATTTACACTGTTTGCAATGAATAGGATTCTTGCTAATGAAGATAAAACCAGTTATTTATGTTTTCATGCTTATCGGCTTCAGCCTGCGCCAGGTTTTTACTTAGACTTATCACTGGGTGGCAGACAGCTTCTCAATGCGGACCATATTAAATTTTTAGGAGTGTGGGTAGATCTGTTTCTTAAACGAAGAGTCCATTATGAGAGTCTGCTACTCAGGCTTAATTCAGTTTGTTTTTTAATTCGAAATTTAAAACCGATCTTAACGCGTAAGCAGATGATTGGAGTGTATTAGAATAATAAAAAAAACATTTGATACATTAACTAGATGTAAAAAGATATTGAAATCTACACACATTCCTACCTAATTCTTTTACAGCAACTAATAGATGACATTCCTAAATAAGAATCAACACGCCAAACTTACTAACTTGCGACTGTTCATGACTCATCCCAATAATATCACCACGTGATATCATTGAGCCAGTAATCGGCTCAATACACGAATGTAATTACCTACACGAACAAGCAAATAACCTAATTACCAATCATAACATTGCTTTGTATGAATTTCATGTTTTTGAAGATAGCTTTACTGGAAAATTCAAATAAAAATAAGTTTCGCAGAATAGTAGCGTTATAATTACTTACGGAAATTTACATTCGCCATATATAGGCTTTCCTATGTAAAGTAGTTGACAGTATATGATTCAACTTCCCATACATTATATTACAAATTACAACTTTTCATATCTGAAAATCTGAACTCTGGCAGTAATCACTGTATACGCTAAATATGTCTACGTTTGTGTATATTATCGTTAAAGATCGATCTTGGAAGTAGCGTGCGTTGCATTGCAGCGACTGCATTTTTATGAAATGTTTAGTCTGTCACCCAAGTTCACTTCACTTTCAATAGAGCAGCGCAGTTACGTCTGGCCTAAATGTAAACTTGTGTTTGTGAGAAAACGTTCCGTCGTATTCGTGTTTATATGCCGCATATATAATATGTGTTTATTCGCATATTAATATAGCTGGTTTTAAACCTGCGTGAGATTGGAAAATATGTTTTTTTTCTTCGACGAAAGTATTTCTCTTAGTTTGAAAATATATAATAAATTTATTTTGATTTATCTCATATTTGAAAAGTGACGATTGTTAAAAACATCAAATGTCAAGTTCAACGTCTAAGTGTATAGTTATTAGTAATTTTAATTCAACACGATTTTGCAAGATTTTTGACAAATATATATTGACATATATAAACAAAGCAACTAATACTATATATCAATAATACCAAGTGTGTATAAAATATTGCAGAACAATGGTTTTTTTTTTTAATTAACTAGACTTAGTTAACCACAATTCTTTTTGTCTTGTATGACTAAATATATTTTCATTTCTTTCTAGGTACGTGGAAGCAGAATAACTACCAGAACTTTTTGTTAAGGTCAATATGGTATTGGATATAACAAGTATGTAAGTCAGCACTTTATTCTATAGTATCATTTTACACCCATAAAAAAAGATATCCTTAGAAGTATCAAAAATAATTTACGTTTTATTTCTTCAATGGTCATTCGAAGATATCGTCAGATTCCAAACAGAAAGTCGCCTGAGATCTGTCTGTATATCAATACTTTTGAAGGAACGAACAAAATTTTTGTTAAATAATAAATAATAATAATATTTTTTTATATTGTATAGGATTGAATTCATACGACAGTTTTAACTAAAAAAATTGAAGCCCTGTACATATATAACAGGTTTTAGGAAGTGTTAAATCCCTTGAAAGAAATTTAATTACATTGTCGATATTTTTTTTATTAAATTTGATTGATTAATACACCAGTCCTTTATTATGGTATAATTATATGGGTTAAAGGTGATCATTTCCATCATACTTCTTCCATCTCTTTGGTGGAAAGTGACATTTCTGTTAATAATCAAACACATCAAATGTCAGTTCAACGATTAATCATCTAGTTAGAAATTTTAATTCGACAAGATTTTGCATGATTTCTGGCAAACATATATTGAAATATATAAGCAAAGCAACTGCTATACATGACATATGTATCAATAACACGAAGTGTGTATAATTAAATATTGTAAATTTCAAACATATTTAACATGGTAATATATATGAAATTGAATGAAGTAGTATACTATCATCCTCGCTTGAAATTTCATTTTAGCGTTGGAATCAGGCTTCATTCAACATTATCCCTCTATTATAACAGAACATTTTCCAGCTCGGATTTAGTATACTATTTTCTATCTGGGTGCTGTAATGAAGCAACTTCTCAATTGAAAACCATGTTATGATGAAGCTTCTTATTATTATTTTCAGTACGTTTTTGATTTTGAGGTTAGTGTTATTGTTCAACTGTCATCTGTCATAAGTTGATATTTATATCGATCTTAGTTTTTCGAATTCATATTTCATAGTTAAATTCAAATGAATCTGAATCTTAAAATCTTAATTTTAAATAAGTATTCAATTAAAATTGATGATTACTGAAACAGAAAAAAAAAGAACAAATAGAAAATTCGTTTCAGTGTCTTTTATTGCAGTCGACCTTTGAAAAAGTCTGTGTTTTTCTTTTGGGCTGGTTCGACAAAATTAAGCTTCATGAAACTATTTTGGGTACACTATATTATTATAGTGTCTGTATATATTTCTATTAGAAGCTTTGAGTAAATTTTATTTATATATTTATTACATTTATTTAAGTATTATAGATTCTATTTTTACCAGTAGAATAGTAGTCCTTTCACTAAATTCAGAATTAATTTTCGGGTCTTACCCCTTTTTTTCAAATTTTAGTTGATAGATGACCATCTGCATATATGATTTTCAAGTATTCTACCACGTCTTAAGCATAACATTACTTGAGTTTAGTTTTTCTATAATACATGGCACAAGTTTATTGTATTTTTCTGGAATTTTATTTTCTACCTTTATTTAAATTTTAGTCTTTTCCAGAATCATTTTACATCCTGAGTTCGAAGTGATTACAATTATTTTAAATAATTTTAAAGTGTTGTTGGTTTATACTTATGTGTTTTATTCTTTATTTAATGTCTGTTTTTTTTTACAAGTTTTACATAAGTTGAACTATCTACTTTGCACTCTCTAATTTTAGTTTAATTTTAAACTTTGATCATTCTTAAATGCTTTTGAATTGTAAGCATCTTTTTTTTTAATTCTTTTACCATTTTATTTTACTCCCTAATTTAAAAAAAAAATAATTGTTGCACACTCTTTTTATATGATACTTCTGTGGTTGGCCTGAGGATGCTCGTATAGAACGAAACCAGTCGTCTGTTATTAAAGAATTTTGTGAGGAACTAGACCTTTGTTTGTGTTCGTGCAAACCTATACATTGCCCGAACAGTTAATAATTACTATAAGCAATTAAAACTATTTAGGTTTAAGTGAAATGGGAATTTCCAAATCTTTAATCTACATATTATTTATGCACTTCATTTATATTTATGGTCTTACCTCTTAGAGGCATTTGTATATTTAAATTCTACACTTAATTAAGGTTTTATACATTTCAATAATCCTGTGTTGACCAACTACTATTGTACTTTTCTGTTAAACCCTTAGTTTATGATTTATCGTATACATTAGTTCTCAATTCTTAATCACAAGGTTTTTCCACATTTATATAAACTTACATTTATCTTAGAACCATTTATTGATCATAATCCATTTATTGTGTGGCCTAGGATATAATCTTTATTGCTAATCCTAGACCTTTTAATTTATATCAGTTTAGGCTAGTTATAATTACCAATTCCCAGTATTGTACATTACCTGATGCATTCCCGAGGCATATAAATGTCCAGAAAAGTTGTAACTAATTCAATATCAGAGTACCAATACCACTATCAGTATCAGTATCGCAGTATCAGAGTATAAGAGCATCCAAATAACCAATAACAACAATACTATCTCCAATTCAAGCCAACATATTTGTGTACCGTTTTGTGTGTTTCCTTTTAAGTGTTAATATATATATTTATTTACCATAACATCTGGTTTTAATCTAAAAACTGTCGCCGATCAAGAATTAATTAGACCTATACGGCCTTACAACCCGTGGGTGGCGAATCGCGGATGTTCAGTGCAGTGATCTTAACAATCATCAAATTCAACAATTGATCAAGGTGCTGTTCATTCCAAAACAGTTTGGTTATATTAGCAACATACACAGAGTCAAATATGAATTTAATCTATTTTTATAATCGCTTCAAACCTGTGTTATTGATAACTAAGCAAGCTAAAGTTACGAGGATTTGCAGTGAAAATATACCACTTTCAATACCAAAAACGTTTGAAGCAATACATTTTATGCATCCGAACACAAACTTTGCCGAAATAAGAGTCCTAACATTATTACTAACTTCCAATATATTTACAAAAACTGTAAGAATTGACAACTTTTAAAATTCAGAAAAGGTATTAGCTTTACAGTTTTATGACTTTACATAGAGAATATTGGGAATGTTCCTTGACTTCTTGGTATTCCATAAGCGCATTAAGGGGAGGTTTACATGTATTTGACTGGAAAAATCGATTTTTGGTTTTTTGCATTTTTTGAAAGCTCCAAATATATAACATACATGGTTAAAGCGGTTTCGTAATATTCGCATTGTTTAAGCCGCTGCGGCTTATTAAAAGAGCGGGTGTACCGAACACAAACGGAGCAAATTAGATGTATGTGTAATACTATATTCGACTCGGGGCTGCTCGGGTCGAAATATCATACTTATTGTTTGTTAGTGTATGTATAGTTGTCTTTAACGATTAGAAATGCCACTGCAGTCGGGATCACAAATAAACGACAGAGTAGCTACTTATATTACAATAATATGAAGCAATTAGATCCGAAATAAAAGGCACATTTGAAGAAACTGATCTAACAATATTTCTTTTACTTAAAACACACTCCCACGCTTTAGAAAACTACTTACCATAAAATGTATCAATTTATTGCAGATGCACTTACTTACACTAAATTTTTATAAAAAGCTGGCTAGAATATGATGGCAAAGGTAACCGCACTACGGATCTCAGATAGCACAGGAAAAATGAAGTCGATGCGATGCTTTAAAAGAAATTTTCGCACGATTTCGGATAGGCGACTAAGACAAGACAACTTTTTAAGCAATTTTGTGATTTTTAGCCTTACGAAGATGTTACTGTTCAAGAAAAAAAGAGAATGCGTTGGAGATGTACAAAAAAGAATGAGTGGACTTTGAAGAAAGGGCGCTGGTAAACTGACTGACAAAGTTATTGATAATTTAACAATAGTATACTGTGGACTAGCAATTAGACAGCATCCAGATTCTGCATAAAAATGAAGGCAGCTATTTGGGCTACATTTCATAAATGTTCAACCGACACGGATCCACGACACATTATTGTCCAAAAGGTGTAGACAGCCTGTGTAAGTGGCGCGTTGCAGAAGCCAAGGTTGAGCTTGCTTCATTCATACATGACTCTCTTTTGCAAAAAAAAAAAATCAAGATGCTATTAGGCCGATTTATGAAGTTTTTTCTAGAGTGATTTCTTGCAAAGATGCATTGGAAAAAATTGTCAAAACTGAAACGACTCGTTTAGTTCATGTGTGTAGAAACTAGCTCCAAAAGATTTACACTGCGACCCATAAACAATTCAACTTGCTACCTACATTGCCGCGAATTTATTCAATGAAGGTTACTTTTCTGTATTACAAATAATGAATGCGGTGGGAATTGCAGTAGGACTTGATGCCAAAAATTCGTCATCAATTTGATCGTCAGCGCATACAACGAGCAGAGCAGAGTATGTCCAGCGCTGTAAAACTTGCGTGCTGTCTAAAGGGAAGCAACAAATTTTGCAAATGCAGAAGTATGAAGAAGAAGAAGAAGGATTAATGTATGGTGCTGGAATAGCTGACTAAGTGTACGTTGAACTATTTGTAAAAATTTTTGCTGAGAAACTTTGAACGCGTTTTTCTCGAAACATGATTTTTCATATCTCTGTAAGTTCTAGTTCTTCAAGTGTTCAATATATCAACTTAATGCTTTTGGTTTCTTAATGTAAACAGTTTTTATTGGAGATTATACCTATAATATACTAAAAATTGCAATATTCCACATTTTTATATCCACATACACACAAAAAAGAAATAGAAAATAGTCAAATCAAAGTCCAGGTATCTGCCACAGTGTTTGCTTTCGACTATTGGTTAAATTTAGGTATAACCTCCAACAAATTTAATATATTTCTAACTCTTCTTTTTATTTTCAATTTCGGATCACTTTTGCGTATGCTAGAGCTTACGCAGTTTGACCGTGTTTTCTGTACACATTGCTACCTAGATACAAATAGCGAACGTTATAGTGGTCTTGTCTTTAAAAAAAATATATTTTTTTAATGTTTAATATTTATTAAGAAAAAGCCGTATTTCGTATATCTTTTCCTTTGTCTGAAAAAAAAGCTCAAAGGTTTTGGACTTTTCCGATATATATATGTAAACCTCCCCTTAACTGTTTTTATTGCACACCATAAAATTAGAACATACCATAATTCCTGCCCCTTAATACATTTTTTCTTTCCTAGGTTACAATTAGATACACCTGCATAAGCAAAATTAGTGCTAGACAATTTATGATAAATTATTTGCGACTGCTTTAGAAACGATTTTTTTTTCACGTCCTCACTACATATTCGCTTTTAAGCAAATACACACTTTTCGCCAACTTTCAATTGCAAATCTATTTTTGCATTTTTCATGATTCCCAACACCCGGCAGACACGAAAAGATATTCACTCCTCGTGACACTTCCATACATAACAAACGCGTATATAGATTACATCAGAAATTACGCCAGCACGTGTATCGATATCGTCTAAGTCCAAGTTGAGAGTGTATAGAGCGCTTACGACAGATGGGACTTTAGAGGTATTATAGATACACGTCTCTACTTTTGTTTAATGCCGAAATTAGGTCAACGGGCATTTAAACTAAACTCGTAATTTCCTCTTGGCGCTAGTGAAGGTTCACAGTTCATATCGTACGATTTCATGGAAATTGGCCAACTGATAGTGTGTCGTGATTATCTTACGTGTATCAGATGTTGAGAATTGTTGACAGTTTTATCGTTATGGTGGCGTTATGTTGCTTGTGGAAAGAGGCTAGATGTTTGGCACGGTAGACATAAAGGAGTTTTGAGGAAGTTGGCAGACGCTAGCCAAAAATGTTTGTATATAATGCAGATGTTTGTAAATATGTAATAGATAATGAAAAACTTTTATGCTGTTAAGTGTAAAGGCAATTAAATAATTTTATTCACTATATTGCTCCACTTTTTTCTGTCCTTTAGCAAATTTAGTTATTTATGATTTTTTAGATATAGCTTTTACAGATCGCTCATCTTCAATTGTAATATTAAACGTCCAAGCCATTTTATTTGCTGCTTCGCTATTTATTGTCTTTATTAATGGTTTCATATTTAAGTCTTTTTCTAATTATCATATTTCTTATTTTGACTATTCTTGTTACCTACTCTTACTCTTCTTAAATATTTCATCTGGATCGCCAAAAGTATGCTTCTTAAACTTGTAGACCAATGATTCATTTCCATACGTTATTATACTAGCTGAAACACTATTTTGTAAATAATCTTTGTAAATCTTTATTTATTTTCTTCTTGCTTAGGTATAAATATTCTGGAATAGCTTTGCAGCGCTATTTCATCCTTCATTTATTCTTCCTCCATTCTTCTAGTTGTGTTGTTCCAGAATTGCTGCATTTAGGTACTTAAAATAATCAATAAATCTTGTTCCAGAATATTTCCGTCGATTTTTATATTTATCTCAATACTCAATCACTCTTGTTTTGCCAGAGTTTATTCTCATATCACTTTAATCAAGTTGCTTCTATCATAGATTAAAGTTTTCACTCCACACTTCAAAAGTTCAGTATTACTTTGCTGATGATAATAACTTTGCTATTGAACATGTATCCAGTGTAGTGAAATTTGTAAAGTATGTAGTGTTATCTGCGCCATAGCTGTGAGTATTTTTATCAAATTTTCACACAATTGTGCCTTATCACCAACACACATTGCCAGAACATCTATAATCGTGCATTCCATTAGTTTGACCAATTTTTGCAAAGCGTAGCCTATATTACTGTTATGCAAGTTTGTTAATATAAATTCTTTTAAAGCACAACCCATCTTATTATAAACAGAATTGGACTCTTGCTGTAATTGTTCATTTACCGTGTCATCACAATCTCTATAACTGTGGTAGCTCTCACGTAATTTGTGTTGTTTTGGTACATGTTTATCTTCCATTTCTTATCTTCTTTGGTATTCATTAAAAGCTTTACGCAAGTCCACAAATGCTGTGTAAATCTTTTTGTTGCTTCGTGCGTTTATTGGCTGTTCCTAGATAGGAATTCCTGAAAATTCCACTATTTCTGCATATTTCTTTTCCAAGGTTTTTAGTTATTCTATAGCAGCGTTGTTCAGCCTTCTGAACTCCGTTAGTCACCAAATTTGGACAAAATGGATTGCAATAAAGAAAGAAAAACGTCTGGGCCTACTTCCCAAATCCTGCTCCCAGAGTATAATTTTTCCATGGCTTTCCATTACTCCTTGGCGAATTCTGGCAGATAACTGAGGTCGTTCCATGGGCTCAAACATATGTAATAATAACTGATGGCTTACCGATTTATTATTCGTGACAGAACAGGCTGTTTGCTAAATTACGCGATGGAATTGCGAGATAAATCAATAATATTTTTCAGGATAAACAAATTCCATTCTCATCGCTTTTACAGGATAATAAGAGCTTATTATTGTTGCGCTTACTTAGCTGATGTATTTCCGCATTTAAACAACTTGAATGTGAATTTACAAGGACATGTTATTCATGCCAGACAAAATTTATGCATCGGATTATATTGAGAAAAAACTGAATGAATAAGACACTTTCATTAATTATAGTTTGGATTGCATGAAGATGCATTTGCGTGAGCTAAAAACTCTGTTGACGACAAAGTATTTCCCAGAAAATAAAGATGATTCCTGGTAAATAAAAATGGTTTCTCGAAGAGATGAGTACCAACTTCGTTTAGCGGAAACACTGTTGCTGCTGCTAATTTATCATTTGGGATTCATGACCAGTTTTAAGATTTAAATACGTTTTGGTTTGTTCGTCGACATGAATATGGAAACTTAGGCTCAGAAGCATTAAAAATATTGTAAGAGGCACTTGGCTGTACTAAAAACTCAGTTGACGACAGAGTATTTCCTGGATATTAAAAATGGTTTCTCGAAGAGATGAGTACTAACTCCGTTTAGCGGAAACACTGTTGCTGCTGCTAAATTATCATTTGGGATTCATGACCAGTTTTAAGATTTAAATACGTTTTGGTTTGTTTGTCGACATGGATATGGAAACTTAGGCTCAGAAGCATTAAAAATATTGTAAGAGGCACTTGGCTGTACTAAAAACTCAGTTGACGATAGAGTATTTCCTGGATAATAATAATGGTTTCTCGAAGAGATTAGTACTAACTCCGTTTAGCGGAAACACTGTTGCTGCTGCTAAATTATCATTTGGGATTCATGACCAGTTTTAAGATTTAAATACGTTTTGGTTTGTTCGTCGAGATGAATATGGAAACTTAGGCTCAGAAGCATTAAAAATATTGTAAGAGGTACTTGGCTCTACTAAAAACTTAGTTGACGACAGAGTATTTCCTGGATAATAAAAATGGTTTCTCGAAGAGATGAGTACTAACTCCGTTAAGCGGAAACACTGTTGCTGCTGTTAAATTATCATTTGGGATTCATGACCAGTTTTGAGATTTAAATACGTTTTGGTTTGCTCGTCGACATGAATATGGAAACTTAGGCTCAGAAGCATTAAAAATATTGTAAGAGGCACTTGGCTGCACTAAAAACTCAGTAGGGGACAGAGTATTTCCTGGAAAATAAAAATGATTTCTCGAAGAGATGAGTACCAACTCCGTTAAGCGGAAACACTGTTGCTGCTGCTAAATTATCATTTGGGATTCATGACCAGTTTTATGATTTAAATACGTTTTGGTTTGCTCATCGACATGAATATGGAAACTTAGCCTCAGAAGCATTAAAAATATTGCAAGAGGCACTTGGCTGCACTAAAAACTCAGTTGACGGCGGAGTGTTTCCTGGAAAATAAAAATGGTTTCTCGAAGAGATTAGTACTAACTCCGTTTAGCGGAAACACTGTTGCTGCTGCTAAATTATCATTTGGGATTCATGACCAGTTTTAAGATTTAAATACGTTTTGGTTTTCTCGTCGACATGAATATGGAAGCTTAGGCTCAGAAGCAATAAAAATATTGTAAGAGGCACTTGGCTGCACTAAAAACTCAGTTGACGGCGGAGTGTTTCCTGGAAAATAAAAATGGTTTCTCGAAGAGATTAGTACTAACTCCGTTTAGCGGAAACACTGTTGCTGCTGCTAAATTATCATTTGGGATTCATGACCAGTTTTAAGATTTAAATACGTTTTGGTTTGCTCGTCGACATGAATATGGAAATTTAGGCTCAGAAGCACTAAAAATATTGTAAGACGCACTTGGCTGTACTAAAAACTCAGTTGACGACAGAGTATTTCCTGGATAATAAAAATGGTTTCTCGCAGAGATGAGCACTAACTCCGTTTAGCGGAAACACTGTTGCTGCTACTAAATTATCATTTGGGATTCATGCCCAGTTTTAAGATTTAAATACGTTTTGGTTTGCTCGTGGACGTAAATGTGGAAATTTAGTTACAGAAGCATTGAAAATATTAATCCTTTCCACCAAATCTTATTTTTGTGAGAAAACGTTTTTCGTCTATAGGTGCTCTAAACACTAATACAAGAATCGTCTCTTATCACTGGAGAACAATTTGCTCTAGTGTGTTTTTAACGTAGATCCACGTATGGAGAAAATTTTAAACGAATACTAAGTGTAACCATCGCATTAATGTTTTAAACAGTGATCTTTTCTCATATATAATGATTTCATTATTGTTTAGAATATTTCCACGTTGATAAACGATACTCTGTAGAATATTTGTTTATTTCTGCTAAAATCTTCCAGATATCCACATCGAAATTTAACCATTATCAACAAAGGAAAATATATCGCTTTGCCGTATCGTGCGTTGTAAAAGATTTTTCACGAGATGAAGACATAAAAATACCGGCACGTGGAATAATATCTTAGCCAGCTCTTCATCGTGAACGGAAGCCCGGTCACCTACGCGTTCGCTGGACATGCGAGGAAAAAACGAATTATTACCGGAATATGGCGCGTCCGTCACATAAATCCTGACGACTCCGCTTCACAGAACGGCCGGCGACCAACACCGCGCGCAACCATCCGACCTGTGTAGGACGGCGTGTACCGAGCACGATATATCTGGTACAGGTGCAACCGTGTCCACCTAATAAATTTCAGGTCGACTTCGTGAAGCGGACAACCGTCGACATTCATTGAACCATCGCGTCGGCTGCTGGCGCTGCTGTTAAAAGACGGGCACAGCTGAAACGAGAGTGCACGGTGTTATAAGATAGAGTGTTGAGGATGCGTGCCGCTTTACTGTTAGAAAGTTGACAAAATTATGTTGATATTGTATGAGTATAATAGACGAATTTTTGTAATTCAGTTTAGTAGTATTTTCGTGAAACAGAAATATTAAGAATGTCGAGGAAAAACGAAAGCAATACAAAATAACAGAAATTAAAGATTAAAATGGAAACGTAATAACAGAGGAAGGAAAAATAAAAGACGAACTGAGGTATGACCACAAGAGGCGTGTAGCAAAGGCATGGAGCTAGAAGGCCAAAACCAAACATACCAAGAGTATTTTAAAATGTCAAATAATAGTTCAATTAACAATAATTAACGATATTGTAAGTGTATTATGTTCTGTTTTAAGCCTTTTGCTTTTAATAATTACACTATTAATTTCGTTTTTTAATCACCTGAAGATGATTACCATGTAATCGAAACATTTTGTAGAACTATATTTATGCAACCCAATTAATTGGAAAAGCACAACTTACATTTTACTTGTAACGATAACAAAAATTTTATAAAACCTATATACCTACCTACAGGTCTAAAACTGCTTTACACAGGGTGTATCAAATAAAAAAGTAAATTTTGCTTGGGTGTTAACTACACGACATATCAAGCACAAACCCACCGAAACCGATTTCATCATTAAAAGAATAAAAAAAAGTAAAATTTAGAGCCAAAATTCTTTAGTCCGGCCTGATGCAAGGAAACGTCATGTTAAGCACCCGCTAAACGTGGTATTATGTATAAATACATTGCACTCATTTAGTATTATTCTTAATGGTATGCCGTAAGTTAATTTAACGTCATTCTGAATAAATAAAGACCAATCGGCCAGTGTGCCCTTGTAAAAATAGCAAAATTGAGTCATTTTAAATTTCTTCTTTTTATAAAATAAACATTCCTTTTTTGTCAAGAGCATTCTACTAAGTCTACAAAGTATTATTTTTAATATCCTGATAAGACGTTCGAGTTTCACCGGATATGCGACTTCAGTAGTTACAAAAAACGTAAATTATTTTCTTTTCTTTGTCGAAATTGAGAGGGTAGTTGCTAATAAACGGTACCACATGAATCTGAGTTATTTCTTTTGGATTTATTTAATTAAAGAACGCAAAATGAATTGAATCGAATTACACAGAAATAAATGTAGATACAGAAAATTTACAAACACGCCTTTTTACTATGATGTCGCGCGAAAATGAATCTATACATTCCCGCGCTTTTGCCGATGCATCAAGCTTCGATTTTCTTCATATGAAATCATGATGGTCCTGAAAAGAATCGTTTTTTTTTCGAGACGGGAAGAATTTAAATGAAATGTTCGAAGTGGCTTGCACTCCAAGCAGCGATCTACCGAAAACTAATGGCTGAATGATAGTGGTATGTGGGGATATACTCGGGACAGCATTTAGGTTGGGCACAGGTGCGGCTCTAGCCCACGGCATTTATAAAATATTTTTCTCGTTAATGCTTACAGATAGACCCCCTGTGCATTAAGACTTTTTGATTGTATATGATTACAGCTGCTACATATTATTATATTTACCTCTACATCTGATACACCCTGTATACCTACAAGTCTAAATCTGTTTTGTATGGTAACCAAAAATTTACGCAGAGAAAAATATTTTTGTACGCAGATCAATATTTTGTAATAAACATACCATGCTTTTAAATGCTTAGATGCCTTAGGTATTGTTTACCATTGCGACATACAATGGGTCTCTCAGAGTTGCACAACTCAGTGATCGAATGAAGTTTATATTTTGGATTTTTGACAAAAATAACGGGTTTCATCTCGTCTTGATGCGCATACTAAAATCGTATCTATGTTCTGTAGCGTTGCTGCAGCCACAATATACACTAAGAGTGGCTGGACTTTATCCTGACAAGAGGCAAAAATCCTTAACTCAGAATTTTGAGAGCTCCAAAGAGATAAATAAACGTTTTAATTATGTAGTATTTAAATTTCACGGTCTTTATTTTTTGTTATAATTTATTTTAAGAAATACATTGAGGCATACATAAATTTACTTATAGTTTTTTTTTATTCTTTTCTGGCAGATGCAACTGGTGTATGCGTTTATATTTTAACTGCGAATCATTGAAGATCTGCTTCATAACTTGTTAGTGCCGTACAAATAAGCTCAGATAAATGTTGGTTTGTTAGCTGGGAACTCTGCTTCGATTTAATAAATTTCATTGTTAAGTACAGAGATTTGCAGCAATTAGTTGTGTCAAATATCGAAATAAATTTACATGCTGCATTTTTTAAAAGATAAAATTTTGATTCAGGATTCAGCAACCAATTGCCAAAATTCTATTGGAGATTGTAATGATTTATGGTACATCTTCAATGCCAGGTCCTCCTGGATTTCTATTAAACCCATCTCGCGAGCTGGTTTGTCAGGGAGTAAATAAACACTGTGAAAGTGAGAAGTCGTCACTAATTATGTCAATTTCACATGGATTTGCGAAAAATTGATGCAAAATTTAAAATTGTTTAAATCTGCAAATCTTAGTTTGAAATTTTCTATCAACTCCTGTAGCTTAGTTTGATAGTTTCTTTACTCTGTAATTCTAAGTGTTTCATTATACCAATCAAAAACATTAAATCTTGTTTCCAGTGATTATCTTCTAAACGTTATCCCAAATATAGCTAGAGCTCATTTTTGGGATAATGTTCGTTCCCGTTAGTTTTAAATAGTTTTAAACTAACTCAGAACAAACTTATTCCAAAAGTTCGTTATTTCTGGCGCTGAAATTTTGGTGGTAAAAATCTGGCGTTGAATTTTAAATTTATGTATATTACAAAAATTACTTAATATGTGCACGTACAACGGACCATTATAGGTCTTAGGATACCACTCGATGTGAACCTGCCTGAACCTATTGCTGCCTCTTTCTTATCGTCTCGTGATAGCAAAAAATGGTTTTGGGTAAGGTTCAGGGCGAATGAGTGTTCTGCGACTTTTGGTACTAGATTGTAACTATAAAACTCTGTACTGTACAATATGAAAAAGAGCGAGACGCCTGGGAACTTGTTTGTATGTTTAAAATAAGTTATAAAAGTCTGATGGCCTTCTATGCCAACTTGTTTAAATAAAATGCGGGTTTGATTTTGATACGTTTATTCATAGCCCTATCTTGTATTGTTCTCCTACCTCTCATGTTCGGTGTACAGCAGCACCTACTGTATCGAAATTCGTGTATGTAATGGCGGGAAATTTGAATATAGATTAGATATAATTACCCACGAAAAAGTTAGACGCATTTACGAGGGGAGGTCCAAAAGTTCGTGGAATGGAGGGGATGGAATGCGGATAGGTGCGCTCGCTATTGTTCATCTATTGGGACTCATCATTAGTATATAGGTTAAGCTGCAGCCCTATTGCGTCAGTCGTTTACGAATAGTGGCCTGCTAAACAAGTCAATCCGGAAGAAAACTGAAACTATGGAGAAAATTGAACACCGTGCTGTAATAAAATTCCTTACCAAGCAAGGAAAGAATGCTCAAACCATATTGAATGAAATGGAAACCGTTTATGGGAACATGCCTAGTAAATCAATGATTTTGAATGGCATGGTCTTTTTAACAGGGCGGGAGTCGATTGAAGACGACCCCGCTCAGGACGCCAGTTGAGGCCACTACATCAAACATCGTCGAAAAAGTGGAAGAACTTCTACTGAAGATACCGTTTGAAGAAAAAACAATATCGCATTAGTTTGAGTATCGATACCACCATTTGCGTATCCTACATGACCACCTGGGTATGACAAAAGTCAGTGCAAGATGGTACCGAGAATGCTCACGCCACTTCAGAAACAACAGCGCGGCCGATGCGTCCGAATAATTTTTGGAGCTGTGTGGAGACGAACCTGCATACACTTTTGGAGCGGATTGTTTACCGGAGATGAAACATGGGTTCATCACTTTGAGCCTGAGTCCAAACAGGAGTCCATGCAATGGCATAAAAAGGGACACCACCGCCAAGAAATTCAAAGTGTAGAATCGGCTGGAAGTTGATGGCTACTGTTTTTTGGGATTGTGAAGGGATTTATTGATTGATTACAAAGAAAGGAAGGAGCATAACGGGGAATATTACGCAGCGATATTAGGAAAATTAAAGGAAGCCATCAAGAAAAACGTCGAGGAAATTGACCAAGGGTGTGTCCTCTTGCAAGACAATGCGCCGGTTCACAAGAGCAGTTTGCAATGGCTGCTCTGCACAAGCATGGCTTTCAATCAATAGTCCATCCACCCTACAGTCCAGACCTGGTCCCTAGTGTTTTTTATTTGTTCCCCAATTTAAAAAACACTTACGGGAAGAAAATTTTCCGACGACAATGAGGTGAAGGACGCAATTTTAGCCCATTTTGAGGCGAAAGATAAAAAATATCTTTATGATGGTTTAGAAAAATTAATTCATAGATCTAATATGTGTATTGTGCTTAAGGGTGATTATATTGAAAAGGAAAAATAGATTTATTGTTTTATTTTATTTAAAACCCTTTCATTCCACGAACTTTTGGACCTCCCCTCGTATAAACAACGAATATATGAAATCGAATACAATAATATTCAGTGCTTGTGACGGTTTATTTTAAGTTATTTTTAACTGAAGTTAAATTAAACTAAATTTTAAATTTTGTCGGCATTGAAGACCTAGGAGAGGCGCAGTTTGGCCAACTGTGATATATATACAATTAACAGAATCGGCTCTATTCCTCAAGTAAATATAGTAGATTACTTCCTCACCCAACCAAATTCTATTAGTTGATATCAAAGAGTATATCCGCTTCGGTTTAGAACTGGTTTGTCAATTCTCCATCAACATCCCTTTTACTTCGTTAGCAGTCATGCCTTGGTAGATTTTGTGTCTTGTCTCGAGAAGCGTGTCAATGCGCGACTCATATACATTATGTTCCACAATAGCGGACCCAAATCGATTGCTGAGGTACCCACTATTAACTTCAACACTTTGATATTAATCACCCGTCACCAGGATCAGAGTTCTGCATCAGTATGCATTTCAGTAGTTCACATACTTATATCGTTGCAAACTTGCAAACTTCACACGTCAACCTATAGGTAGGTATTACATTATCCCATCATAAAGCTAACGGACAATTCTAAGAAAAACACCTATGTACGTATTATGTTTTCCACACTATGTAATAAGCAGTAAAAACACACCAGTAAAAGATATGTTCAGCACTACTCCTAAGAGGAGTGGCATTTAGTACAGGTAAAACGCCTTGAGTAATCTAACAGAACTCCTTTTCCTGTTAGACAGGGTATTGTAGAAGCAGAGATAATGCAAGTTTTCACCGTCATTATCCGGGAGAAAAATAAGATTGAATGTTAGTCATTATATTATACTCGACTGGTTTCGTTATCATTAAATTGACGAAGTTATTACCGAGATATGCACAATTAACAATATAGTACATTCACTACGAGAAATATCCTTTTCATTTAAAAGGAATTTGCATTAAACCAAAAGTTTTTGCGTTTTCTATATGGCCAACATGATTTGATGTTTCCTTGAAAATAAAATAATAAATTAAAAAATAATATAGTTTTCGTTGAAACAGTTTATTCTTTTAAGTGCAAGATATCGATAGTTGATTCAAGTCCTCTTTATTTTGAACTTGAAAACTATGCGGATTGGCAGAAAACCATAAGCATGTTGATTCAAGAGGTTTTTCCTTTTCTTATAACATTTATTCATTTTAGACTTAAGCGTAAACACAACAAAATGCCGTGATCATTTTCAATCGAAATGAAAATGAATTATCTCAAAAAACCCATGCACTCAGAAGGGATTTGCCGTTAGAATGTTGTAAATCCTAGTAGTATTGGGGTACTAACACTCTAGTGTGCCGTTAAAGAAATCGTCCTTTCAATGGCGATGACTCCTATCAGATATTGTTCTAGTAAATATACCAGATTAGTATGTTATGATCGTAGTTTCCAGCCTATTTTGTGCGAAATATTATCTGTTACTGGAATGAAATAGGAGAAGCGCCATCTATGCGACAATTTCTCTACTACACATAAGTATATCTGATCATCTGCTGTACTATATGGGGAGAAGACTGCTATACGAAAATAAAATGCCATATTTATTTTTACTTCCGTGTAAATATTTAGTCAAATTAAATAAATACTGCGCTAGATTCAAATAAATCTACTAATCAATTTTTTGTTTGATTGAATACAGGAATGTTCTTAATATTCCTAAATCAAGTAATAATTTAGTAACTGTAACCAAATGCATGAAAAATGGTTGAAAACAACAAGATCGTTTTTCCCGTGTATAACAGTTTTAAAACCTTCAAACACTATATACTACTGTAAACTTCCTTGGCTTATAAGTAAATCAGCATTAACTGAAAAGATTCCAATTATCTCTGAAATTTCTTTAACCTCGCGCGAAAAATATTCACTTTTGCTCATTACTGTTTGTGTATCTGAGACTTATGCACGTGGGAACATGAATAAAACTAAAATACTTCCGCATAAAAAAGCACTCAGCTTGAATACAGGTGCTTGCATTTTCCGTTAAAAGGCAAAAGTTTTAAATCAATGTATACATGCGTGTCAACGCAAATAAACCAAAACGTTCGGGTTTTTTATTTAAAATACTGTTTATGATTCAATAATACTTAAAAGAAACTAAAATATATTGTTAAATAAGTACAGAATAATAACAATATAATATGTAATGTGTATTGTCTTACTTAAATAGAAGTTGTAAAGACATTATAAAATATTAATCAAAACTAAGGTGCATTCCATTTAATTTAGGTTACTTTTCGTCGAAAAGCATGTACTTAAGAAGAAAATAGTCTTCCGGCAAAACAGCACGCTACTTTCAATTAAAATAAACACTTTTTTTCTGAGAAAAGGTATTCTTTTCGTTGAACAAGATAAAAACCAAAAGTTATAAAACTTTTCATTTAATGTAATCTCTTTTCTGAGTGTGGAATTCATATAAGTTTTAATGATAAATTGATCAGTGTGCTCATCAGCAATATTGGGGGGTTTACGAAAATTGGATCGGATATACACCGATGTACCGAAAGTGAAAGGAAATCATAGCATTTACAATGTGCTAGAACAGGATAGAAAATCGGTAGATACCTTATAATCCAATTTTCGTAAATGCCTATTGTGTCATTAGTGGCACCGCTAACATATTTTGCCAATTGCTCGTAAAATTGCCTCATTTATTGCTAACTAAAATAATGTAGACAAATTTAGAAGCAATTGCGAAAAGTTCTTTTTCTATTTTGCGTTCATAAAAACGCAATTGTAACACGCTTTTGCGTATCGAAAAGTGCTTCATTGTGATACGCCTTTTTTCATTTCTATAGGTTGGCTGTATTGAATACTATATGACAGAAAGCAAAATTGACGTTTAATACATGTAAATGTAAATACTTTAATCAAATTCTATGCAAATTTAGTTACATTGTTATTGTTACGCAACGTGGAATTACTGTATACATTTACACTGACGGAACAAGTATCTTGAGCATGTATTGTTATGCCAGGCAAATTCTTCGTAACAAAGTTTTGCGAGTTATGTTATTGGCTTAATGGTAGACTCTTTGATGAGAATCATTCGATGATATAACTCTAAAATGACCAGATGTACTTGGCCCTGTATAAGTTGTGCGCTACAGCCACTTTACTTTTCATAGATGTTTCGATGTAACCCTCAGCTATCGCAGATGACTTCCATCCACCATGACGTTTATAGTCAGCAAATCACTGCTGCGTCTGCTAAGTGTGTAGCACTAGAACGTCTGAAGCAATGTCCAGTATAAAGCTCTGAATTGGCAATTTTAGAAAATCAGCTATTAATTTTGGCATTTTGCCAATCGTATTATTCCAATCGGGACGATATACAATACCATGCGATATGTAAGGAAGAATCTTGAATGATTAATTTTTTGGTCGCAGGGCGACATATTTTTAATTAAGTAATCCATCTTCATCCGTAATTGCAAAAACTCTTACGATATTATTTTTTGTTTTAGGTACTGTCACCAAATAATATCACTCTTAAATTCTAAATCATGTATGGACATATTTGTTAATTCATCTCGTCTACAGGCACCTGTGTAACCCATTATTAAACGATCTAAAATTAAATCCATTACATACAAAATTACATTTGCAAATAATATCGTACCTTTATTGCTAAATACAATGCGTCAGAACCTTCTTCTATAAATTTATTAATCTTCAATGCATAAAATTTTAGATTTCTTAGCCTCGTATCCCTCAGAGAATCGTTTTAAATAGGCTTGTAATTTAATATATTTTGATATGTCTGTATTTTATAAATGGAAAAGCAAGAACGAAGCATGGAATACATAGACCATAAGGTAGAAGATTTCTTATTTTACCTTGTAATTCAAAATATGCCAATAAAATGTTTCAGATATTGTGTTGACATTATTCTGTACAGCCCATAGTTCAAATTGATGGTAGCATTTTTCATATACTGCTTTTGATTTTTTCGGTAATAAATTTATGACGGCGTTATCCGCAATTTCACGCAGTTGTGGTGGCGTAACAAGATAAATTTGTCTCAGTATCACTCATTTTTTACAGTTTACAGAGACTATATTATGAAATATATTGTTTAAACAATTTAAATAGCGAATTTGAATTTTGAATTCGTCAAATGTAATCGTATGTCAATGTGCCAACTTTATATAAATAAAACTCAAATTTTTAATGAGATTTTTATTAGTATTTATTATCAATTTATAATGCAAAATAGAAAAAATAGTATAAAGGACTCGTTTCATAAGGCTTTTTGTCGCACTCGTTCATTAGAAAAACTCGCCTGCGGCTCGTTTTATAAACTTGAACTCGTGCGACAAAATCATGCCTTATGAAACTCGTACTTTAATATACTATATCGAGAATGTTTATCTACCTAAATATAAATGCTAACGTATTTCCTTTGGAATTGCAAATATTTAGTGCTTTACGCCACTTGCACGGGCCACTTGTTTACATTCCCCCACCTAATTAACGCAAAACTATTTAGGCTTTTTCGTGATTTTATATCAACGAAAACATAACACGACACATAGCAATACATGAGTTATTTAAGAGCGTAGATCGTCCAGTAAAATATAATGGATATTCTAAGCTTAAGCGGACGTATTTCTTACGAAGAATGGGAAACACAATTTTTATTTTCTTCGTTTGTTTACTTAAGCAAATGGTTGCTTTTTTTTTACTTAAAACAGTATTATGAGTATTGTGTTTATAGTGTTCACTCAGGAAACTAGTATATACATAAGACTTACAGTATTCTTTTTCTCTCGGTCATTTACTTGTTCCTTTTCTCATTGAACTTGTCTGTCGTATATATTCCATATAACGCGGACGAGTAGTTAATTACTCAAGTTGAGCACAGACGTGTCGTTGTGATGCCTCACGATGACTACGGACGTAGCACTACAAGTAAACGAGGCATGTTAATTGCCTTTAATTCGATAAATTTCGCTGTGATTGACAGTTGCGAGAACGCCGTCAATGCGATTGCGGTTTTGTTTTTCATCATAGGTACATATACCTACCACATAAATATGTACATACCAGCATCCGGACAGTTTTCAATCGTTTGATTGTCATGATGTGTCGAAACAAATCCGGTTGGCAAATTGCAACAGTTATACGTTTGATGTTATGTCATTGACTGTTTTTATTGTATAATATCATACAGTTAAGAATGATTTATTAAAATAAAATAGTGTAAAATAATCAAATTTTACCGACGAATAATCCTATGACTAATAGCAAAGAATATTAAACTCGATAAAGTTATGATCATATTTCAATAAAATTATTAATTACACCCAAACGATAATCATCTTTATTAATAACACACCCATTATTATTAACAATCATTTACTCTGTGACGAAGAGTATTGATGAGACAAAATCAATTTTATATCACGATTGCCAATAGGAAGCAGAAAATCACGTGAGTAATTCATAGCCTGTCGAAGCGTACAGCAATTGTCACTTGGCGATAGTAAATTTAGCAGTACTTCAATGAATCGTCCGTGAAATCAGAACCGTGTATGGATTCTGCTGGCTTTTGAAAAATTTAACCGGTATAACTCTGACCATTCACTTGACCGGTCGGTTAGTCAATTGACGAGTAAGTAAAAAAAAAAGGAATACATGGGAATGCGCATTCGTTTCAATGGAAATTGTGGAGAATATTCAATGGATGCTATTTAATATTTGAATTTTGAAAGATTACAATTAATTGTAGACTGGTGAGGAAATGGTTTGCGAAGGAAGCGAAATCAGTGGAGCATTTTCTGTATAATTTAGATATTTTAAAGGCAAAATACATATAGAATACAGGAAATAGCTATATCTCCATGTGCTTCTCATGGGAAAGAATAAATAAAGATTTTGTCTAAAGAAGTATGTCGTAAATGTATAAAAGACTAAAAATAATAAGGAAGCCTAATTAAATAAATTTGTCTTTTAAGTTCTAACTTTAAGAGCTGATTCCTGAGGTTATTTTGATCATAAAAGTTCATATGAGTATATGTCCGAAACGGTTTGGTTTTAAAGTTATTGAATGTTTAATAATAAATTATGAACTATGACTAACACGATATAATATCACAGTTGGTTCTTCAAAAACTATTGTGTTGAGAGGGAATTGTTTATTTGTCATTTCAATATTTGTCAATAGTTGTCAGAGTATTCATTCAGTTTATTGCCAGTTTCGGTTTTCTAAAATGAATGCTAAAACGAATGCTGAGATGTGTAATATGCATTTCGTTTACGGTCTTGCCAATGGAAATTCGCGTGCTGCTAGACGTCTTTATGAAGAACGATACCCGAACCGTATCATCCCGCATCATTCAATATTTGCCCGTCTTCACCAACGTCTTAGTGAAACGGGAAATTTTAAAAAACGGACGATTGATAACGGGCACCCATCTACAGTGAGAACTCCACAAGTTGAAGAAATGGTACTAAATGAAATTGAGGAACATCCTACTACAAGCACCAGAAAAATTGCGTTTGCTTTAAACATTAGTCAGGCCACAGTTTGGAGAATATTGAAAGATCAACTGTTGTATCCATATCACATTCAACAGGTGCAGGCACTTTTGCCGGCAGATTTTCCGCAAAGAGTGGCTTTTTGTCAATGGATGCAACACAAAATCCTGACTATTTGGCTCAAATATTCTTCACCGACGAGGCTACCTTCTCTAGAAACGCGATTATTAATTTTCATAATAATCACATATGGGCCGAAGAAAATCAGCACGAACTAGTGAATACCCGTCATCAACATCAATTCTCTGTCAATGTGTGGGTCGGAATTGTTGGAGATCACTTGATAGGTCCACATTTTTTACCGATGCGGTTAAATGGCGAGGTATACCGCAATTTTCTTGAAGAGGAGCTACCACTGCTGCTGGAAGAAGTTCCGTTGCAATTAGGATTACAAATGTATTTTATGCATGACGGTGCTCCAGCGCATTTTAGTTTAGTTGCTCGCGAGTTTTTGGACAATACGTATCCAGATTGGTGGATAGGACGGGGAGGTCCACAACCGTGGCCTTTTTGGTCTCCAGACTTAAATTCTTTGGACTTTCTTCTCTGGGGTCACCTTAACTCATTAGTTTATACGACTCCCATTGAAAATGTTGATGAACTGAGAAATCGTATTATCGCAGCTTTTCAAACAATTCGAAATACCCCTGGTATTTTAGAACGGATTCGCCAGTCAATACGACGGAGGATAGATCCTTGTATTGCAGTTGGGAGCGGTCATTTTCAACAATTAGTATAAGTTAATTTTGTTTTACTAATTATCTTGTTAATTTATAATAAAAACATTAACTTACTATTAAACATTGTAAAACTTTAGAACTAAGCGATTTTGAACATATGTTCTTATGAACTTTTATGATCAAAATAACCCCAGGAATCAGCGCTTAAAGTTTGTCGCATATATTGAGAATCACCCTGTAGAATTAAAAATAAAAAATTTATAACCTCGCCCAAATAACGTTTAATTATTCATAATAATTATTATTAATCAATAAACCAAGACCAAATCTTACTTTTCATCTACGTTTAATGATTGATCAAGTAACAAAATATTTAAAACATTGCCAAATATTACAGGCTTTTTAACTTTACTGAACGAGTCGTTGCCTACATAAAACGAATCGCTGAATTTGATGGTTTACATGGACGCAAACGATGGCAGATAACTATATATTTAAATTGTTTGATATAGAATGCCGATTAAAATAAACGACATACGAATCATTCAAGGTCAATTTTAACCATATCGTGAGCCTGTGTATATATGATGCGAAATAGAACTGATTTATAGTTTAAATTTTTCTATGCTTAATATAGACGCCATCAGATTCGATAGTTCGATATATTTTTAAATCACCAGCAAATACTAACCGCAAACTTTCAAATAATATCTGTAATGCTGTGTAGAAACAACCTAAAAAAAAAACGCATCGGACCAAGTTACACCCTTGTGGTACACTAGATGTCACCGGACAAGTTTCCACAATGCTTTCTTCCAATATCGCAACAAAATCTTATTGCTTCGAGTTTCCAGGACACTAAATGTATCATCTACCTGACCAAAAACTTGTTGAAAGTAAGTTTTGATTGAATTTACTTGATTTTACCGATTTAAGTTCTCTGAAACATACTGCAGTGAAGCAGCTAAGGTTTGTTACTGTAGAACAGTCTGATGTAAAAGCATGTTGAGCCAGTGAAATATGTAACTAATCTTACTACTTTACGAACGTGACAATAGAGTATAGATTCTAAAATTTCTGTTAAGTGTAATTGCTTATTTCGTCAGGCTTACCACTTTGCACCACATACTTTTTTTATTGCAAATATTTTTATAAATATTTGAAATGTCAAATTTTCACTGTAAGATCAACCGACGAGCAATAAAAGGGTTTTTTTTTTATAAGTACTGATACTGTGTAATTAAGAACAATACAGTTTGGATTAAACCCAATCCGCACAAACATTTTCTAAAGATTTTTAGGTATATATAATTAAAATTACAGAACCACCATCCTTCTCAAATTAAATGCGAATATAAGCTCCACAAATCTTTGATTGTTTATGCCACTGAAATTATACGCACTGCACACCTAACAATACGTGATTCAGAATTGTCCCTAAATAATTTTTAGTTAATATTTCAGCGTGCGGTTGCATAAAGAATCGGAGATTTGAAGAGAGAAAAAGACGAAAATGTAAGTCAAGAGGATTTTATAAAAGAATATTGCTATTATTATAAAAATAATAAACGGTTTGTATGTGGCTCTAAATTCTTTTAGGAAATCAACAAACACAACTTTGTGTTAACAGATGCAACAATCAAAACGAATGCTTTGATCCTTTATTTGATAGCTAAGGAACAACATGTGTCGTTATAAAGACTTAGTTTTTTAACATGTACTGTGTTATGATGTTCGTTTTAAAATGACTTCTACAAAATTTTAACAACTTTTGCATCTGTTGCTAATTTCTGTATAAAATAAAAAACGAAGTCCCAAAGTTCGTCCCTTGCGGTACAACTAATTTACTAGTTTGGGAAAGGTGGGAGCAATGATTTTATGGATTTTCGTGTCGGTGATGCGGGTGTCGTGGGTTCAGATCTCGTTCCGGTCAATTGTGATGAATGGATTTTTTTTGTCTTCATAGTGATTAGGGAAGAAACTCAGCGGGGGTGGCTTACAAGTATTATATGTGTTTAGGCTTTATTAAACCCCCCTTTTTTTTAAGAAAAATAAACTCAATGATTGGAATACTTATGTACACAATTCCTATAATATTTTGTGTTGACACTGTTGACTAAACACATATTTTTTATCAGTATGCTTCGCAAATTCTTTAAGCAGAAATAAGCTTCAAAGTGAGTTTTTTTTTTAAATCTATAAAACATGTTTTTTTGTCATATATATGAAACTTAGTACTGACCTGGCGCGCAGACGAAAGTTGACCACTCTACTTATTACCATCATACACGAATCATTGTATAATATCTGTTTATACATGGCAATTTCTTATTTGTATATGCCCCAAATTAGCATACTAATTTGCACGCATTATAGAAAATTCATTCCACCCCATTTATTTGCAAATATACGTACATAAAAAGCGAAATCGGAAAGAATATGATCATTACCACACCACTTGTGCCTCTCATCCGACAGGTAATTAACAAAACCTGTCAATACGCTGCTAATTACGAGCAAAACACATGTCGATGTGATTCCTATGGTAATGAACTCACTCTGCACTTATGTCGCGTGGACAAACCACTTTAACGAGTTTTTTTTTCTTCACTGATATACAGTAACGGCCAAATGTGTTGGAATCGTCCACGAACACATGTGAGTTTTTATTGTCTTCGTTGGTGTTTTTCGTTTCTGAAATCATATAAGGCTAAGAAATTACAAAAGACATGGAATGAGATGCTTGTAAAGAGGGATAATATAATACTACTACCAATAACAGATATGATTTCTACCTTATCCCATAGATTTATAATTTATTTTATGAACCAAAAACAAGGCTATGATGGATAAAAAAAAACGTTTTTTTTTTACAATTCCTCGAATTCAATAGAAACAAAAAACCCACTGATGCATTTATCTAATGCAATTACAATTTCAAAATTACACCAGACACTAAAAATATATATATAGAAAGCATTAATAAATAATTTAATGTGCCATAATTAAATTCAAGGTCCCGTTTCGTGGTTTATTAACTGAGGAAGCAGTTACTACTAGAACACGTCATTAATAATAACTTTATGCTAAACAGATGTAGCGTGGATGCTTAAACGCGAATTTAAACTTACGTATATCTATTTTAGACGCTAAAAAAAAATGTTGAAACTCTCACACGTTGTTAGCTGCGATCGCCTGTAGTCTTATCTGGTATTTCGAACACTCGTATAGCTGTGATAATTCGCTATTGCTTACAATAATTAATCAATTTCTAAATATTTACTTTATTGGTATGCGTAAGATAACTGATTAGTCATCTATGTATGTATGTATAACAGGTGTGATGTTTTGCATTTTTTATAGATGTATAGTTATCTTTATAAATATTATACCTAAATAGCTACATACAATGAGGCATATTGTTAATATCTTGTAATCAATACTTCTTTCGTTATTGTGGAATTAAATAATAGGGCTTCAGTAATCAATATGTCATTTTACTATAGATAAAATATTTATCAAATATTATTTGCAATTGTGTTTAACACTCGTATCGATAATATTAATTCTTAGAATACTTAACATTATTAGCACTTGAAATTATGTGTTAATATCAATTATGTAACTGACATACAAAGTGGGAATTCAGTATAGTATAACTATATAGTAACAAGACTATTTTTATGTGGCTTCCAGAAATATTGTACGAATTTTAATAGCGTACTTTTACGGCTAACCTAAACGTTACATAACACCTGAAGTTCGCACAAATAATAATTATTTTCGTCAAAACAATATTCTTTCTCCCCAGGTATTTTAGTATTTTAGTTTTTTTTGCAATTAGTGCCGTAACCATACCATTTATTCCACTAGTGCCGTAATAGGGTCTATTACAGCACTAGTTGCGTAATAGAAATGGAACATTTAAGCAGATTTATTTTGAGTTGGTCACATTGCAACAAAAATGGAGATGTCAATATGACATTTTGTAAGCAAGTTTGAGGTTATTATATTAAAATTCATTGTAAGATTTGATATTTTTAATTAATCTTTGAAATAGTACAACTATTATAAACATTTATATTAACGTTTGAATTATCTTTCGAAGTGATAGTGATACGTGTGCAGTAGAACATTCTGTTGAAAATTATCGTTCTCTGCGATAGTGATATTGCTTCTGTTGGAGTACTCAAACTGTAAACCATTCCCAGAGTTCCAGGTAGATTCACATTATTTTCCTGTGCAAACATATTTCAACATCAATTTTATTTTTCATAGAAGAGGCAACAGTAACCTTCAGCAACAGCTGTGCTTTTCAGCCACCTAATCGTTTTATAGTTAAAATACACCTCCAGTATTTGCTATATGTGTCGCACTTGGATCTTCTGAAACAATGTCTGTATAAAGATGAGGATCTGGTAAATGAAGAAAACTGGCAATTTGTTAGGACATTTCCTATGGTGTTAATACCGATAGGGCTATTAATTAGCAGCCATGACGATAAGTTAGAAAAAAACGTTTGTGAGTAACTGTTTTAGGCCGCAGATTATTATATTTTTTTATAAGTTCGATGCAGTTTACATCAGTCACTGCGGAACATTCTGGGTACATTGTTTTTTGTTTAGGTTGTTGACTATAATGGAATCAGAATTGTATTGAAGATCTTCCCACATATATTAATTAATTCTTCTCGCCTACAGCTCCATTATATCTATTATCAAAATCACTAGAATATAAAGACTTACAAAAAGTAACGAAATAAAATCAACACTGAACCTTTATAGCTAAGTATATTTTATCATCGGCTTGTTTCAAAAATCTATGAATATCTTCTTCTTCTAAATTTTAGATTTTTTTGTTTGATAACCTTTAGATAGCCGTTTTAATAATGCTTGAAGTTCATATATTTTGATATATCCACATTTCTATGTACATTTAAACACGATCTTAACATCGAATAAATCGACCATAATGATGACGATTTATAATCTTTACGTAGCATTTCAAAATAAGCAAGTAAGACGTTCTCAGAAATATGAAGAATTTCCTTTTCTTTGCACCATTTTTCAAAATTTTTGTATCGCTTTTGATACATAGTGTACGATTTCTCCGGAAGTAAATTATTAATGGTTTTTTCAGCAATTTGCCGTATTTCAGGCGGAGTGCATGAAAAAGTTGTAGAACTCATATTAAATATTATAATATAGTTACTTGTAATATAATATATAACAAATTTCAAAATGTGTCAATTTTAAATTAACTTGTCAATTTAAATCTTGTGCCAAACAAGGTGACAACTGGTGACAACCGCACAAAATTTCCCTAGATTAATCAAATTTTTTCTCGTTTTGCTTTTACAAAAAGAGAAATTTTAAAACTAATTGCAAAAAATAGCATAAAAGACACGTTTCATTCGACATTAAAGCACTTCATTCAGTTAAGAAACTCGTGGCTACGCCACTCGTTTCTTAAACTCTGAATTCGTACTTTGAAACGTCAAAATGAAACTTTAATTCTTTTAATATACTATTTTGGTGTAAATAAAGCTTTCAGGGAACGTATTTACATTTCTACAGGATGAACAGGATTCAAGGTTTAAAGAGAAGTTAGGTCTAACAGGACAAGACGGTATAAAATACGCTGTATATGTGCACCTAATTTTAAAATATGAAGCTTAAGAATATTTATTTCATTTCTTAATAATCTTTTTTGATAACTTTTATAATATCAGATATATCGAGCTTCCACACATTAATGCGCCAACCTGTATATTGTAACTTATTAACGAAATACGCCAAAATAAATATTTGCCGGAATTTGGTGGAATTTATTCTCTCTACTGGGATTAGCATCGTAACCATCTTTTGTTTGCATTATTACTGCTGTTGTACTATGTACCTATTATTGCAATAATAATATACTCATTGCTCTGTTGTAGGTAGTATTTACTGAATTTTATAACAATGCGCAATCGAGGTAAATATAATAAATGTATTTGAGTAATCTAGACGAATAAATATTCTTTTCCTGTAATTGTATTCATGTTAATTATGTAATTTTATATTTCCCAATTTTATAATAGAGGGCAATATGTGTAGGTATATCTATAGCATTGCCGAGATGATTCTATCATATACATTTTATATTAATTAATTCAGAATCATTGACAGTAGGCATAGGTGTTCCGCAGGAATCAATCATGGGCCCATTGCGTTTAATTTTATTTCCACATATACACAGATTGTTCGTTGCATATGGGGTCGATGTAATTAGTCGTCAATAGTCGGAGCACACTATCGGATCATCACTTCATCAGTTCTAGTGATGTGTATAAAACTGCTTCTTTACGTTAGCAGCTATACAACCTGCTTCTGCTACTTTTGCTTAGCAGTTTAAAAAAGCTGCTACTTCTTCTAGCAGTTTTCCTTCAATAGCGGTATACGTCAAGCAGATAATCTGTTTCTACAACTTTGCATACTGCTCCAAAATCTTGTCTTTTGTAACCGCTAGTCACTCAATACTTATATGTATTTATATTGCGAGTGACTCTAATATTTGATTCAGTAACGAGTGGAGATGCATACAGTGTGTTAAAAAAAGGTTATCGGATATTTTATCCAATTGTAGTACTGGTGGAAATAAACAAAAAGGCCTTAGTCAACATGGGTCCGCAATTCAATTGTTTTTGACATATAGTCGATTGCATATTGTTTTAGTAGGATAAAAATTTTCAAAGAAATTCTGATCGCAATGTAAATTAAACAAATGTTTATTTAAAGTAAAACTTAAGAAATTGTTCTACATGTCCACCGTTCATTTCTAAGCACGCTTCACACCTTCTTATGAAAGATCGACGCAATCTTTCGAAAATCCTGGAGTCCTCCGAATTTCCTCGCAACAATTTACGATTCGTTGCCTGAATTCTTCCAAATTGTTTACAGATCGTGCGTACACTAATTGTTTTAGATGCCCCCAAACATAGAAGTCTAGAGGTGTCAGGTCAGGGGACCTAGGAGGCCATGCAGTTGGGCCACCCCGTCCTATCCATCTCTCGTTGTAAACTTGATTTAAGAAATTTCTAACTAGGATGGAAAAATGCGCAGGAGCTCCATCGTGCATAAACCACATATTTAATCTGTTAAAAAGTGGCACGTCTTCCAACAAAACGGGTAATTCGTTTCTTAAAAAATTAAACGATTAGGGAGAAATACTGGACCAATTAAACAGTCTCCAAAAATAGCAAGCCAAACATTTAGCGAAAAACGGTTTTGGTGATGCAGTTCAACAACAGCATGGGGATTTTCATCTGTCCAGACGTAATTGTTATGAAAATTGAATATTCCGTCTCTTGTAAATCCAGCTTCGTCACTAAATAAAATCTGAGTCGCAAAATTAGGAGTTTCTGCCAGCTTTCGTAAAACCCAATGACAAAAACCCTACGTGCATCATAATCGAGAGGAGAAGAACTTGCACGCGTTGAATGTGGTAGGTATAGAGCTGCTGTTCCCGCAGAATTCTCCAAATGAGAGGATGACTGACGTTCAGTTCTGCGGCAAGTCTTCGGGTGCTAATATTTGGGTTGTCTTCTACCCGTCTCAAAATATCTAATTCTACTGCGGGAGAAGAAACTGATCTAGGTCTACCAGAACCACCATTAATTTTAAATGAAACAGTTTCGGACAGCCGGATATGAAGTCTTGAGAAAATCTTATCACTCGGTAACAACCGATTTGGAAATTCTTCGGCATACATACGCCGTGCTTCAGTGGCATTACCATTCGCAGGACCATACATTTCTGCATTTGTGTACTTATGCATAATTTGAGAACAAAAAAAAATTGACGCAAATGATAAATAATCTGATGACAGATGTCTGACAGAACTAATTTTAAGTCACAATCAGTTGTTATTATTATAACCACCCAAATTCATATAAATGACAACATCATAAACAATGATTTTTTTTCTTGCAGTTGCAAGTTACCACTAAAGTTTATTACTAGAATAAAATACAGCCAACATATATTAAAAAGTAGCAGCTTCTTTTGATATTGAATAGCTGCTACAAACTGCTAACGGTTGTCAGCAGCTACAAAATAGCAGTTTGTGTCGTAGTAACCCATCTTAACGTTCATGGATTCTATTAATTGTTCTTGTTGCATTTAATAGATAACTCAGACAAAATACCTGGTCCTGTGTGCAATTACACTTTGCATCATGCAATCATTAAAGTAACTATTCCGATGAGTGTTTAAAAAAACAATAAAAAAACACATCACTTTCATAGAAATTCTGACGTATGTTGTACATATGTAAAAAATTCCTAAGATCCTTTGAATTTTATTACAAACACTTCGTGTTAATAAAAATTCGATTACATAATCTGAGCCATACGTGCATAACAAAACTACAAGTATGTAAATTCCACAGAATTAATTATTAATGACCAAATGATTTCCCATGCTGTTCTGTTCTTGCGATTTTAATATTAGTCGTGGATTAGTCGTCACATAGATGAGATTTTAATAAAGTTTTCCCTTTTATCGTAAGCAGAAAGACAGAAAAGTAGAATTTCCCCGATGCAACAGCTATATAGTGTATTATAAGTGTCCGTGCGGAACGTAGTACGTATCGTGCATGGTGCTGCATACCTTCTTTACTTGAACCGGAAGTTCGTTTGTGGTTGTGCGCGGCCCTGTATTGCAGAAGTTAATGCCCTGGTTCCCAGTCGGAAAATTATAGTTGTTAAGGTAGATAGATATACCACTTGTTTTCTGTGTTTACGTGTTCTTATCTAAAACGGTTAACAACATATGTTACACACAAACCGTCTTTCGTTGGTCGATTCGTGTGGTGAAAAAATATACTTTGTGGTGGGTCATACTTATTCGGGTCTAAATTCCAAGAATATACAGTTTGAGAGAAAATAATATGATACTTGGTGTTGATTTAACAGCTTTACAGATCTTGCCAGGTCATAAAATAGATGCCAATAAGACAGAAAACTGCAGTAAATCTATTTTTTGTTGTGATATGCTTTAATTAAATAATAAAAATTCGACTGCATAAGGAATCAATCAGTTAACGCATTTATGAGGTTACTTCAAAAGCTCTTCAAATTAAAACTGTATTCGTCAGGAATACAGTTTTAATTTGGTTTAGCGCCCCTCTGTTTAATAACGACAAATATATTTAATTAAAACTAGTTAACGATGCAAATTTTATTAAGAACAAACAAAATGAATACAAAAAAAATGTATAAACAAAATTAATTTCAGTTAAGAAAGTTTTTGAAATGATGACCATTCACTTCTTGACAATATGCAAGTCTATGAACAAATTCTTTGACATGACATTAGCCAAAGTCTCCTCACGAATTAATTATTGCACTTCCTCAATTATTTTCTGCTGTAACCCATGTAGATTATGCGGTCTTCTAGTATAAACCACAGATTTTAAATAAGTACAAAGGAAAAAATCTAAGGAGTTTAGCCATTCAATGACTCCTCTACACCAATCCATTTATTTGGGGATATTTCGTTTAAAACACTTTAAGGCCGAACTTTACAGGTAATTTCCTATCTTCCTCAATATTAGGAACAATCTGATCACGTAAAAGTACTAAATATTTCTGCCCTCATGGTGTACCATGAATAAAACACGACCAATAATACGGTTCCTGAAAATGCCAACTCCAACGTTTAATTTTTGCATGTTGTATATCTGTTTCTAGCATAATGAAGGTTATCTATTGACCAATATCGACAATTATGGTGATCAACTGTACCATTCAAACAAAACGTAGCCTCGTCGGAAGATAGCAAATTGTATGTAAAATATTGGTCATTATTGCAAATCTCCCCCACTATTTCGCAGAATTCTATTCTACGAGTTAGAATTCCCGTCCGATAATTCTTGCAGTAATTGTGGTTTATGTGGATGATGTTTTCCACGCTTCAATATTCTAGCTATCGATAGCTAGCGATCGGGCAACTTTATAGTTCAATGTGAGGAATGTAGTAGAAGTTTGTGAAAGTTCCTCTATAATATCTTGAGCAATAGTTTCATTAGTCGCGACTTTTGATCGTTCGCTTTTTGGCAGATTTCTAACATTTCCTAGTTACATTAAACCTTCGCAAAAGTTTTACCAACGACAGATCGTGTTATTATACGGGTGTATCAAATAAAAAAGTAAATTTTGCTTGGGTGTTAACTACACGACATATAAAGCACAAACCCACCAAAACCGGATTTCATCATTAAAGAATAAAAAAAAGTAAAATTTAGAGCCAAAAATTCTTTAGTCCGGGCCTGATGCAAGGAAATGTCATGTTAAGCACCCGCTAAACGTGGTATTATGTATAAATACATTGCACTCATTTAGTATTATTCTTAATGGTATGCCGTACGTTCATTTAAAGTCATTCTGAATAAATAAAGGCCCTTGTAAAAATAGCAAAACTGAAGCATTTTAAATTTCTTCTTTTTATAAAATAAACTTTCTTTTTTTGTTAAGAGCATTCTACGTAAGTCTACAAAGTATTATTTTTAATATCTTGATAAGACGTTCGAGTTTCACCGGATATGCGACTTCAGTAGTTACAAAAAACGTAAATATTTCTCTTTTGCTTTGTCGAATCGAGAGTTAGTTGTTAATAACGGTACCACATGAATCTGAGCTTATTTCTTTTGGATTTTATTTAATCAAATAACGCAAATAAATTGAATCGATTACACAGAAATAAATGTAGATACAGAAATTTGCAACACGCCTTTTTACTATGATGTCGCGCGAAATGAATCTATACATTCCCGCGCTTTTTTGTCGATGCATCAAGCATCGATTTTCTTTATAGGATCCATGATGGTCCTAAAAGGATTTTTTTTTTCGAGACGGGAAGAATTTAAATAAAATGTTCGAAGTGGCTTGCACTCCAAGCGGCGATCCACACAAAAACTACAGCGGTAATGGCTGAATGATAGTGGTATGTGGGGGTATACTCGGGACAGCATTTAGGTTGGGTAACAGGCGCGGCTCTAGCCCACGGCATTTGTAAAATATTTTTTCTCGTTAATGCTTACAGATAGACCCCTGTGCATTAAGACTTTTTGATTATATATGATTACAGCTGCTTTATATTATTATATTTACATCTATATCTGATACACCCTGTATACACTCTGTTAGGATATTTCGACGATATTTTCCTTTTTGTTAGGAAAAAGAAAATCAGAAATACTGAACTTCCCTTTGTAAAAATTTCCTGATAATAAAATTATAATATCTTGAGCAATAGTTTCATTAGTCGCGACTTTTGGTCGTTCACTTTTCGACAGATTTCTAACATTTCCTGTTACATTAAACCTTCGCAAAAGTTTTACCAACGACAGATCGTGTTATTATATACACTCTGCTAGGATATTTCGACGATATTTTCCTTTTTGTTAGGAAACAGAAAATCAGAAATACTGAACTTCTCTTTGTAAAAATTTCCTGATAATATTTGATTCTGTAAGGTTTTACCTGACCTGTGGCTATCGGTTTGGTCAATGCAGCAATCTCTGCGATCCTATTGTCTGTCCAGTACATGAAGTAATTGAAATATAAATTACTAACGAAGATAGACAGTGCATCTGCCGGCTTGGAAATTGCATTTCACCGCCAACAGCCAAATCGTCGCCATATAGTAGTTTGGGATTGGCTTCGCCCGAAAGTGTTGTCAATTAGCATGGATGGACGTTTTCGACATTTATATTTTTTAAAATAAAATCCAAAAAAGTAATTTACGTAGTGACTACTTTAGATAACAACATGTGAGATCAAACTATGTACACATACGTAAATTCTCTAGCTGATATCGCATCAGTGCTGCTTACGAAATCGAGCAGACGTCATTCGAAACGTCGTGAAAAATGCAGTGAATCAGTCGGCCGTTGGATAAGCGTAAATTTACGAAAACGTCTAAAAATACAATCCAAAATCTGTGCTAAAACTACACGCCCAAGTTTTATGGCTCGTACTACAAATGCACATAGTGAGTATAGAAAGATATTTATAAATTCTGAATGGTGGTGGCGTTCGGTAAACAAACGCGATATATACTCGTGACTTACTAGATTAAAGTTCATCTATTTTAATACCGCGGAGGCAATGATCTTTCCACGCATCGGGAATGCACAAATAACACGTATTTCCTACATTATTATTATGCGCGATTGAACTGACGGAATTGGTTCAGTGTATCGGCTTGGTGTTGTTTTGACGTCGTTGTGGATAAAAATACGAAAAGGCTTCGACGTAATTCTCTTGAAAGTTCTATTATGCCAATAACAATTAAGATCTTACAGGTAAAAAAAAAAAATAATGGTAAAGACAGGGTTTTGTGCTTCTTTAATTAGGCCAGATCTCATACAGCAATAGGTCAGTTTTCTCAGCAATGCAGCGAAATATGCAGTATTTTCTCTCAGAAGACACCTACAACAACAATTGTTATTTTATATCAAAAGTTAAAGAATGTAAAATTGTTGTTGTACAATTGTAAAGCTTTTAGTAAAATTAAACTTACCAGTTTACTGCAGGCTCGACAAAATATTTTGTCGCCATTCTTTACCAGTTCAGGATATGCTTTAATCCATAAAGAAATTTTGTCGCTACACTATTGTAATGTACGCAACAGTATTAACGTAACACAATTACATGCTGTTTCGCTCAAAAATATCAATGAAAGAGATAGTTTATTTGGGAATTATATAATAATATAACGTCTTTACCACATCCCTTCTCTTAGGCAAATTAAACACGTGCAGTCTATGGAAAAAAGTATAGAGAAACCAATGTAAAGAATTTATCGTTCTGAGAATTGTCGGTTGTCGATCTATCATTAGGAATTACTAGGAAATTTTTACTAATAGAAAGGATAAACAAAGCTTTAAATATGCAATATATGCAATCACCTAATTAGCGCTAATTAACTTATTAGCGTAATTAATTCTTAGTGTATAATACGTCTAATATAGACTATAATTAAAGATATGCAAAAATAAAAATACAGTGTGTTAAAAAAAGGTTGTCGGATATTTACCCCAATTAATATATGGTGTAATAAACAAAAAAGTCTTAGTCAATATGGGTCGCAATTCAACTGTTTTTTGACATATAATCGATTGCATATTTTAAAATAAAAAAAAACATTTTTCGGTTTTGAGATAGTTCCCTTTGTCAACAACTGATTGTGACTCAAAATTAGTTCTGTCAGACATCTGTCATCAGATTATTGTCATTTGTGCGTCAATTTTTTTTGTTTTCTAATTATGCATAAGTACACAAATGCAGAAATGGCGATATGGCATTTTATGTACGGTCGTGCGAATGGTAGGCCACATGAAGCACGGCGTATGTATGACGAAGAATTTTCAAATCGGTTGTTACCGAGTGATAAGATTTTCTCAAGACTACTCATATCCGGCTGTCCGAACTGGTTCATTTAAAATTAATGGTGGTTCTGGTAGACATAGATCAGTTTCTTCTCCCGCAGTAGAATTAGATATTTTGAGACGGGTAGAAGACAACCAAATATTAGCACCCGAAGACTTGCCGCAGAACTGAACATCAGTCATCCTCTCATTTGGAGAATTCTGCGGGAACAGCAGCTCTATCCCTACACATTCAACGCGTGCAAGTTCTTGCTCCTCTCGATTATGATGCACGTAGGGTTTTTTTCATTGGTTTTACGAAAGCTGGCAGAGACTCCTAATTTTGCGACTCAGATTTATTTTAGTGACGAGCTGGGTTACAAGAGACGGCATATTTAATTTTCATAACAATCACGTCTGGGCAGATGAAAATCCCCATGCTGTTGTTGAAACTGCATCCCAAAACCGTTTTTTCGCTAAATGTTTGGCTTGCTATTTTTGGAGACTGTTTAATTGGTCCAGTATTTCTCCCTAATCGTTTAACGGGACCATGTATACTTGGATTTTTTAAGATAATGAATTACCGTTTTTGTTGGAAGACGTGCCGCTTTTTTAACAGATTAAATATGTGGTTTATGCACGATGGAGCTCCTGCGCATTTTTCCATCGTAGTTAGAAATTTCTTAAATCAAGATTACAACAGAGATGGATAGGACGGGGTGGACCAACTGCATGGCCTCCTAGGTCCCCTGACCTGACACCTCTAGACTTCTATGTTTGGGGCATCTAAAACAATTAGTGTACGCACGATCTGTAAACAATTGGAAGAACTCAGGCAACAATCGTAAATTGTTGCGAGAAATTCGGAGGACTCCAGGAAGTTTCGAAAGATTGCGTCGATGTTTCATAAGAAGGTGTAAAGCGTGCTTAGAAATGACGGTGGACAATGTAGAACAATTTCTTTAGTTTTACTTAAATAAACATTTGTTTAATTTACATTGCGATCAGAATTTCTTTGAAATTTTTATCCTTCTAAAAACATATGCAATTCGATATATGTCAAAACAGTTGAAATTGCGGACCCATGTTGACTAAGACTTTTTTGTTTATTTCCACCGTACTTACAATTGGGGGGGTAAAATATGCGACAACCTTTTTATAACACCCTGTATATGCACTTTGCATATAATCCGGTCTCTAGTGATAAGGTATTTTAAATTAGTGACACGATAGTGAATACTTTTTTTTTATAATAATTAAATATACTACTCGTGTTTTGTCGGCTCTTGGAACAGCAGTGGATAGCACGACTCACCACTCATGAGGCCAATAAACACTAGTGTACATCTAGTCGTTATAAAAAAAAAGTATTCGCTTCCCCCATTTTGCTCATAGCTATGTTAAAGTGCATGTGTAGTGGTGTAGATTTGACTATTTTTGCCATTTATACGAATATTTAAAATTTAACACACGATCAAGCTGTACTTGTACAATAACAAATTACAAACATATAACTAACAGCTTCTTGCGGGTTTCGCCGTGTGTCAAAACTTTCGCTCGACGTTTCGCTGTTCATACTGACAGCTTCTTCAGGATAACTGAACTGAACGCAGTGTTAACAAATTACAAACACATGGCCATCATTTTTTGACGATTCATCGCAACAATAAAGGAAATATATGAAAAGCAATTTGGATATCTTATTTAACAGGCTTTTCTAGTTAAAACACACAAAGTAATGATATGTAAACAAAACTCAGGTGTGCAAATCAATATACAACTATAAAAGAAATGGGTAAAATCTGCCAAGAGAAGGTTGCAGATATTTATTTAATCCTATACTTGTCGGAGTTAAATATATCCTCTTAACTTTATATTCTCTTTCCACACTTTTTCGATGTTTTGTCGGTTCTCTTGCCTCACTTTAATTCATGTATTATTTCATCTTTCCACGTTCTTCGTCCTACTCTTCCTCTCGTATTTTTCTAGGCATTATGGTTTTGTGAACTTTCTTGATTATTCTTTTCTCGATAAATATGGCCATATCATCTCAGCTGTTCATTCGTTATTTTCGTCCATATTGAGGATATTATACTTAAATCTTCCCCAATTTTCCTCATTCTTGATTCTGTCTATGTTTGTTTTAATCTCTATTTTATTAATTATTTCAGTATTAATTCTAGACAGTATATTTTTTCAGGATTCGGAACTGTACATCAGCGATGGCGTGACTATTTTTTTTATTACTTCTACTTTAATGTTCTTTTGCACTACCTTCCTTCTGAAGAATATCGATTTTTACTGTCAAGGTACCAAAAATATCTTTACATGCAGTAAACCAATAACACCACAAAAATGAGGCATTATTTCAACAAATGCCTATATCTACTCGCCTTTCTAAATCGCCCGGTTCTAATCTGATTCCCGTGACTGTAGTTAAACCCTCTAAAATCCTATTTTATTGGCGTCCCTATACGAATTTTAAGTTCCCTCAAATGTAAATCTACTGGTAATATACCCGAAATACCGCACGCCGCTTCTGCCGAAATAGATTAATACCAACAAGGTACCAGATATATTTGCACGTGTGGTGAGTGCCACAAAAAATGGAGCACTATTTTAACCAAAAACAAAAGATCCCAAAAGTTTAAACATCAATTGCATTTACACGTAACTAACTAAATAAATCTCCAGACTCTGTTAAAACTTATTTCAAGTCATTTACGAATTATGTAAATAATCAACGCAAAAGGTTGTTAGTAAGTCTCTACACAAAAAAATTTGACGATGCAAACTTGAACGACAAAATCAGAAACAAGCTGTGGAACCCAACATCAGAGGACTAGCGTAGCATGAAAAATGTGTTCTAGCTCTCTTTTTCTCTCTTTGTTGTTCGCAAAATTAATTGTCTAGCTACCAAAGAAACTTTAAGCATATTATAATGAATATATTAGGAAAATATATTATAATTAAGGCAATAGCGCCAACATTTTTAGGAATTCGTTGCATATTTGACGGACATGGAAAAAGTTTAGGATATTGTACCACAGACAAGTTTCCAAAATCAGTCTATAAAATAACCAAAAAAATCATCTAAGCATACTACTACATACTTAGTAAACCGCATATTAAAAATATTCATAGATAGTTCTGCAAGATTTTTAGCGATAATTTCGATAACAGTTACCCTATATAGCTCGGCCAATAACAAAAGTTTTTCGTTTCAAACATACCTTCTGCTTCAATTAATACCAAAACTCCACGGTGCTGTCGAGTCTCGACTGGTAT
>RXPK01001439.1:0-60334 GCA_004143645.1 Protaetia brevitarsis
ATTTACTGTTCTGATTACACTATTAGATTTTTTTTTTTTTTCGTGAAGTAAGCGGGTCTTCATTTTTTATTTAATCAATCTTCTTCATTGACATTATGAACGTTTTCCCTATAAAGTATGATCCAGAAAATTGACGTTTTAACCTCAAAAGTAACTGTAAAAACGGTTGAGTTAATCTTCCTTTTTCCCCAATTAAATCAAGTATACCCAAAAACCACACATAAAGTTAATGAACCGTTTTGAGGTAAGTATACATACATCTAGTTTTATTTCTATAAGCTTAACATGAGAAACATCCTTGCCGAAACAATAATTATGGTAAAAGTTAAGGCAATTAATTCAGATTTTCTTACGAATATCATTAAATTATAACCTGCCACGACAAAACGGCCAATTAAATCATTTATTAAGAACGGAAGCTGTAACGAGGTAAACACGAGGATATTAGGCGCGCATCGCTCGTATAATTTGGCGCGAAGGGTGCGCATTTACCGCACGGCGCAGAATAATGGCTTCTAACGCACGAAGCGCGAACATCGGAGGCGGACGGCGCATAGAGACCCTAATAGAAACGAAATTTTCGTCGAAGACGCGCGTCAATTTCAATTAACGATCGCGAGAGTCATCCATTACGTGAAACCAACAGCCGGGCCGAACCCGCCGTGCCGACCGATTATCGACATAATTTATAACATAATTATAGAGCGATTGTGACAGGGTGTGATGGTCTGCGTGGGACTACGGTAGTCCGGACTCGATGGACCACCGAGAAGGTTCGGTCTAATTCCAGTGATTATCGGGTACTCGATTACCGCAGCACCGCCCGTACCCCGTGATGGATGTCCGCGGTTATCACTAGCCATATTTATGGGTCTGCGTCGTGTAACCACCCGTAATAACCGTCATAACGCTACGTGTAATGCACGGGTCATTACGGAGATGGCGGCGCTCGCTCGGAGAATCGTTTCTACGACTACCCGCCTGTGATAGATGCGGAGAACGAGTTGAAGATTTCAATGATGGCATAGAGTGCCGTATATCAGGACGATAGGCTACGCGCAAAGCCATACCGAGAGAGTATAGATTACTGTCAGGAAACAATAAGTTTCGCTGATGTATCGTTGCTATTTTACATAGATAATCACAGGGGAATAATTACGTACATTTGTTGGGAATTCTACTGTAGAAACTACAATGGGTTTATCGGCTATAATTTAATTATTGTACTATGTAAAATTATAGATCCTGTAAATCCTGCAGATGTATATAAATTGAAACAATCATACATCTGTAGATACACTATGTTAGGAATTAAGGGTGCGTGGCAAAGAAATATGACGGACATATACAGAGTGTATATTTGAAGCTCACATCAGATCAAATACCTCAGGTATGAATAATAATGATATTTCTAAAAAGCAATTGCTAAAGAATGTGATTAGGATTAGCATCAGTTTGCTAACAATCGCTGGAATCTTCGATTGCTCTTTTTACTTGAACGACTGTTAAAACTAGAAGACGCTCAAGAAAAAAGTGAAAAAAGTGAAAAAAATTACTCCAAAATACTTCTATATTTCCCATTATTGGAGTAATTTTACACCTGCAGTGGAATATTACCCTGGTGGGAAAATTTTCCTACAAGTAAAACAAAACTTAGCCACTGGCAGTGTAAAAATGCACCTGCTATATTCTACCCTTGATGTAAATTTACGTGTTACTCTGGAGTGTATTTTTTCCACACAAAATGCCCATACGTGGTGAAATTTACTGATGGGTACCTTTACAGCTCAAGGAAATACTTTTACCGCTGTAATATAAATCTTCTTAAAAGGTGGAATATACAAGGAATAAATTTACCTACAATTAGGTAAGCTTAGGTAAGTAAGAGCGGACTCAAACTGGTATACTGACGGCTCTAAAACGGACTACGGCGTTGGAGCGGAAATATACACTAAGAAGCCTAAAAAGGCTCTTTCGGTAAGCTTCAGCAAAGACACGACTGTGTTCCAAGCTGAGGTTGCTGCAATTCATCACTGCGTCCGATAGATAGAAAGATGTACCGAACCAGGTAAAAGCGTCGCTATCTTCTCTGACAGTCAGTCCACACTTAAAGCGATTAGCTCCACAAGCGTGGACTCTAAGCTGATTTGGACTGTATAAGCGCCTAAATGAGGTGGGCACCCAAGGAAAGTAACCCCGTCTGGGTTCCTAGCCACTCGGGCGTGAGAGGAAATGAGGCGGCGGACGAGCTGCCAGGCGAGGTTCGTCAGGCCATTCGTGGAGCCGACCCCTCTTTCGGCACTACCACAATCGCAAATTAAAAATCCATCAATGAATGCATACATAATCAGTCCAGAGAGTGGTGGCAAAAATCACCGGGACAAAGGCAGGCAAAGAGTTCCCAAAGGAGCAGAGGCCTGCATTCACGAGAGATCTATTGAATGAAGACAGGAAGACTGTCAAAATGATTGTAGGTCTGCTGACTGGTCACTGTAGACTGAATAGGCATATGTACAACATAGGCCTAGCAGATGATGCAACCTGCAGATACTACCAAGAGGAGGAAGAAACACCAGTTCATGTGCTGTGCCAATGTGAAGGCCTGGCGAGGACAAGGTTTCTAGTAATGGGGGAGGTGAACACCACAGCTGGTAGCTACATAAAGAAGCCGCTCTCAAAGATGATAGGCCTAATTAAGAGGGCAAAATTAGAAAGCGTCCTTTAGGAAAAAAAGGGGATCACAACAGATGTGAAAAGGTGGCGGTGAAACGGATCGATAGGCCACTCCAATCCTAATCTAATCTAGGTAAGCTTTTTACTACTAGATCAACTCACGCAATATTGATATTTAACTCTGTATAAGACAATAATGTAATTTACGGTTGTAGGTGTGAAGGCGGTGGTCATATTTAGAACGTTAGATGTAAGTCTAAAAAAAACATGTAGACGTCTGACTCGATTGAGAGGAGGTGGACGATCCTGAGGTACCACGACCGTCTGAATCAAGGGGTTTACGCTGAGTTGAACGCAAGCCCAAGCAGCGGTGAGAATCTGTTTAATGAAGTCTCGGAGAGTCGGAATTTGCAGTCACGATAATCGCCTTCTAACGAACCAAGGTGCCTGTACGATTAGCCTAGTAGTTTTTAAGTGTCTGAATGGACTTCAATCTGCTGGGCCAACGACGTCCACGCAAAAGCGCCGTAAACCAGGACAGGCCTTAAGATGGACTTGTAGAGTAGCAAATTGTTTGCTAGGTGAACGGAACTCCTTCGCCCTAACATTGGGAGTAAACAGTTGTTGGGAGTAACGAGATCTGAGCTCGGAACTCTGCCTCGACAAGGTGAGATGCCTGTCGAAATGGATTCCTAGCTGCTTCACCTGTTGACTCCACGGCAGCCTGACGTCTCCCACGCGGATACGTGTCTCAGGATTAGTTCTCCTCCTCGAGAATCCAATTGCAACGCACTTGAATTCATTCAGACGCAATCTCCATCGAGAGCACCTACGAACGAGGCGGTTTGTGGCCGTCTGAAGACGGCTAGGATATCGTGAGAGCCGGAACGGACGCCGGCTGTCCTAATGGCACGTTGGATCTAAGGGACTATTTATGTATCCCCACTATTTGCAACGCGCCCATAGATGCGAATGAAGGGGATGTCGTAGGTAGGGAACCAATCATATAGTATTTACAAGAGTATGTAATGTATACTCTTGTAATACTTAATATTTTGATTTTTATTTCATTGTGCCCTTAACGCTTTTTTGCCGACGAATATTCCTAAACCATATTTGTAAATATTTGAAATATATTGTCGAAACTAAGACGTTATAAGTAAAGGATGGACAAATCGTTCGGAGAAGCGGGAAGCGGAAAACTCAGTGGCGTTGCTACACTAGTCCTATGCCTAAGGAACTTGCATATGATAAAAAAAAAAACATAACAAATAAAAGGCCTCTTGAGTAGACAGCACCATTTAGAAATACACATATATGTATTTAACTTGTTTGATGTTATGTAGAGATAATTCTTTAAAAAAAAAAAAACATGGTGATGGGATTTTAAAATTATATTACCTATTACTACGATATTAGTTACTTAGTTTGATTTATGCTCGCGAGTATTGCTTTAGCAATAGACAATATGTCAATCAGCCTCCTGAGTTTTTGAACAATGTGATTTTCACATTGATAATTACACTATTATTGATGTATTCATTATTGTTGTTGTTTAGTATTCTTAATATTGTATTACACAAATATTTTTCTGTTTAAAAAAATTACCAAAAAACAGTTTAAGATTATTTATAACATTTTTACAGCAATTAATTTCGGAAAGAAATTATTTATTTTAATAACCCTCCGCTTATTGTGTTTTCAAGAAATATATCTTAACTATCGTCTGTGTAATCCAATGTCGTTCTATTTTATTGAAATATAGCTAACACTTTTAGTCTGTAACACAGCTTCAGGCAGTAGCAACGAAAAAATATTAAATACATTGAATACTTTTTGAATTTGATACATCAAGTTCAAAAATAAATATTTTAGCACTAACTGAGATTGACGAACAATATGCTTTCTTACAATGTTTGTTATGTATTATAAATCCAATAATATTTTAAATAATTGTTAATAAACCTGTCCTTTTGTAAAGAGACCTAGTGTTGGCCATATCTCAAGAAAATAGATCAACGACGTCAGATTACACAGGCGATAGCTAAAATATATTTCCTGAAAATACAATAAACGGAGGGTTCATAAAATAAATAATTTCTTTGCGAACTTAATTCCTGTAAAAATGTTATAAATAATCTTAAACTGTTTTTGGTAATTTTTTAAAACAGAAAAATTGCCTTATTTAAGAATTTTATAAATAATCTTAATCCTGGTTTTGGTATTTTTTTATAGATAGAAGGAAACTTTATAGTAATATAATATTTAAGAATATTAAACAACAATAGTAATTAATATATCAATAATAGTGTAGTCAATAAATCTGTGAAAATCACATTATCCCAAAACTGAGGAGGCTGACTGACATATTGTCTATTGCTAAACTAATACTCGCGAGCATAAATCGAAGTAAGTAACTAATATCAAAGCAGCACTAACAATAAGTAACATAGTATTAAATAATAAAATCCCATCACCACATGTTTTCTTAAAAAAGAATTATCTCTACATAACATCAAACAAGTTAAATACATATGTATTTCTAAATGAAGCCGTCTATTCAAGAATTCTTTTTATTGTTATGTATTTTTTTTTCATTGGTATTTCTAAAAGAAACGCCGCCACCGAAACTCCGATTTGTTTATTCTATACATAAACCTTTTTCTCTCTATATATTTATTTTTCTCTTTAAATTTCTAGTGGTTACTTGATCGCAGGAATATATATAGTATTAACTGATTTATGGCTAAGATAAGTGAATACGTCCTCCGAAAGTTGCATTTACAATCAAGAAATTTTAAAATTCTGAATTGCTGGTGTCCCGATTTTTCCTGTGAGAAGTGTGCCTACATAGTTTTGTGAAGTCAGTAGAGAGTATTATCTAAAGTTCTGTATTCACATGTAAGAGAACTTCATATTTACAAAGAAAAATCTAGAAAGTATTATGTGATTACAAATTTTAAAAAACTTATTAAATTACAATGAAAAGTAACAATAATTAACATAACTTAGTGAAAAGAACTTCCTCTGTTTTTGACCTATTAGTTGCATCAATATTTTGAATAGAAGTCTTGAGGTAGGGGCCTTGATTAGATTTATTAAGTTTTAATACATTTTTTTGATAATCGTTTAAATTTAACGTGCGCTAGATATAACAAACTTACCATCATTTTCAAATGTATTGTTGTGGAAAATTACAACGTCTTGATATTAATAATACGTGAATTAATTCTAATCAATGATAAAAAAGACTTACCAAGTTTTTGTTTTATTATTTTAAATAGTTAGTGACTCTTTATTCCTGCTTGTTTTACCTTTTTTTTTATATAAAATACAAGAAATAAAGAAAATGTCACTATTACATATTTAAATAAGTAATACAATTATATATTTTATCTTGTTACGGTGTTTAAAACGTATTCAAAATATAAATAATTTTAGCAATTCTTACTTTTCAATAAAAGCCTAAACGGAGGTATTTGAGTGCTGCAGAAATATAAATAAACAGCTACATCTAAGACGCCGCCAATGCGTGGAATATTGCGAAAATACAGCTGTGTTATCGTTCGTGTTGAACAAACAAGTTATGTATATATGCGTCATCGCTGTGCATTGAAATATTCCATGTGATTTACAGGTGCATGTAGTTTTTATACATGGGTGTGTTTTTCTTACTCGGTCAAAACAATTAGAGGATTTATACGGGCAATCGGGTGCTTTTCTATCAATACCCCGTATGGGCATTTTTCGTTAGGAACGCGAACCACTTTAGTTATAAGCATTAGAGTTCGAATAATTTTTATCCGTGTTGGAAACCGTCCCAAGACGGGTTTTAAAGATGTATTTGGAGATAGTGGGGGTAACAACCGGCAAAACTTGTGTGATAAAAGTGACATAAGTAAGGATCTGTTTCTTGGCAGTTTATTCTGCGGAAATAACAACGAATGAACGTGAATTGTGCCGCTGTACTTGTCTTCCTCAAAGAATTCAATATATAATTTTTCTCCCATTTTATCCATCCATAATGATTCGAATTATCTCATTTGAATCATTGTTTTGAAACATAATTTTGAATTTTAAAGGAAATAAAATATCTGTGGGCCTTTTTGTATTTCATTTTCTTCATTTATGTCAAGAGCTGTTTCAATACACTTTGCAGCGATTTTGTGTCATATGAAATGAAGGCTGCTAGGTATACTTTTACCTTAACATTATATGCAATCTTACGGCTAGTTACAAGATATGTATTAAAAGATACTGACGACAATAATATTTATTACCACAGTAAATGCAATATTTTTGCTCTAATTGTAACTACGAACACGCAATTTACTACGCATAAACCATCCTGGTAAAAAGAAAGACAGGGCAGACAAAATTAATTAAGGATATGAACATGAATTGTTGTTAAGTGTTGGTTTTTCAAACTCGCGATAGCGAACAAGTGTTATTATAATGTAAACGCAAAGCTAAGTAAAATGTTATTTACAATACACGAGAAGCTAGTGATAAATACTATACATCTATAATCTTATAATCAGTACTTACGAACGAGTACCATGTGATTTACCATGTTTCTCGTATGCAACAAGTTATTCGCGGGGGTTTATCATACGCCAAGCTCACCTCGCCACCTTTTTCTTTTCATTCTCCATCTCTGTCCGACGATGCTCGCGTCTCCCACGTGCACCGACAATTGATTCTCCACTGCCTCCATATTCATTAAGGAGAAGGGCATTTGATAACAGGATTCGCCTTTAAAAATCTGAATAAACCCATACGGCTAATGTGATGGGATTGCTTTGTTTGTTTTTCGCGAAATTGAGAACCCGCTCGCAATTTCGGGGCCACTTTATTTTCATATAAATTCCTTTTATTTCCAGTTAGACCACTGTTGAATGCGCCAAACGAAGAGGGACACCGATAAATACAAAGCTTTCACGGTACTAAAATAACACGAAATGTGGATTCTGATTCGGTCGACTGTCGACTCTGAATTTTCTTTGTATAAATATTGCCATTTTATTTGCTTTAAAATCCTTCGAAAACATGCTTTCCGTAAAATAACGTGTACTTTTATTAAAATAATACAAACAGTAAAACTTATTGCTATATCTACTGTGAACGTGAATATCCGTAAAAGCAAATATGACTGCATAGCGATCGTGAACCTCTCAATAGCCGCGGTTGTAAAAAGCTCGCGAGACGAATGCTTGAAAATGAGCCACAAACAATGCAGACGTCTCGTCTGAAAAACCGGACACGGTTTTTTAAGACGCCATAATATTGAATCAGATATCGAAAAAGGTGTTACTATCGCCACAATTAATTACATTCGACGTAGAACGAATATCAACAAAACCTGCCGACTTTAATACGATGTGCATTCCTACAACGATAAAATAACGTTTCCCAGGCACCAGCAAATAATTCGAATGTGAAAAAACTGGACGAATGTTAGCGTGAGATGAATTATGCTCACCTTGGAACAGTTATAAAATAACGTCATTATCAATGAAAACAAAATCATATTCGCCTAATGGGTAAAAAACCAGAATTATAAAGGCAGTTGTACTTCTAGTGGCCTCCGCCAACTAGGAATTTTAATTGGTGAATAATTATTTGATTGCAACTTGCTCACCACTGCAAAGCACTCTGAAGAACAGATTATTTTAACATTCATTACGAAGTAGATAAAGGACAGCTGCTTGTAAGTGCACCTATTGAAGTAGCTCATAATAATTGTTCACTGGACTCTTAAAAAAGGCAAGAGAACGTGTGGATATCAGAAATCTGGCCAATTATTTCTTCGGAATTTATGTTTGCTCTTTTAAATGTGAATACAGATAATTGTAGCCTAGTTAAAATTGGTTGAGTGCCATTGATCTGATGTAAAAATAAAATATATATGCACAATGGTATAACTATTTAACAGTAGTGATTTTGTGAGTGATATGTTATTTTTTTAAGCAAAACGTTTTATTGAATAACTAATCTGCAAAAGAGTGGTCAAAAATCAGGACGGGGCAGATCGACATTCGACAGAAATCAGCCCACCTCACTTAGTATAATATTTTTTGAAGTATATCTGTTCCAAAACAATTGTACATTCTAATGTTTTTTTTTTAACAAAGGGTGTTTTCGAATAAAGCATGTGATTCCCATTGATTGACTCATCGTGCAGTGAGACTTACTGATAACAAAAACTTTGCTAAACATATTTTTAAAATATCTGTAGATATTCTTGACAACGCGTCAGCTGCTGCATTCTCTATCCCTTTTACATATTTTTTTTTTCTAAAATCATGTTCCTCTGGTCCAAATTTAATTAATCTTACTGTGAAACTATTCCTACCCAATAAATATACAAATGATCTGGGATCGGCGCAAATTTTAAATTTATTTATTGCCAATACAATGACCAAGTTTTTTTTTATATTATGGGACATCTAATTTCAGTTTCAAAGAACTACTCCAAGCGCACAATAGATGCAATTGTCAGAATAAATTTGTTAAATGCGCCAAAATTAACAAAGAACCGTATAGATGGGATGTTCCCGTTTTCTCATTTAAAGTATACAAGACACATTAAAATTAGTAAAATGCAATATTTTAACGTGTAACAATTTCATTATTGTTTATGTAATGTTTATTTTTATTTCTATTGTTGTTCTTAAAATAATGATAAATTTTAACATAAGTGAGATAGCTTCAAAATTCTACTGACGTAATACACCTAATAATGTTATATAGCCGAAACTGGTAGTAATAATAACAAAATTTGAGGATTGGATAGAACTCATTTCCTTGTTTACTAATATCTAACATCAAAATACACCAATCCAGAACTTACAATAACTTATATATTAGCTTGCGAAAGTATCTAGGTAAAAGTAGATTAGGTACATGCATAAATATTTAGAACATCTACATTTTGTAAAATTGTCAAATATTCAAATAAATTACTAAAAAGAATTAAGCAGAACTCAGGGTGGGACGACCGCTCCACCTTGCCCATGGCAAACGGCACCTATGGCTCTTTATAAAGACACCGCGATTAGTAAGATAACCCCACTAAGAGAAATGTAAAAAATTCGAATGAAAAAAAATTAGCCTTTTATATTAATAGCAACAATAACAATTAATAATAATGGTTATTCATCGTTAATGCCCCATGCATTAGAAGTGAATAAAGTAAGGTTTATAACATTGTGTGACATAGTCCTAAGTAGTAAAATATATTAACAGGTATTATATATTTCAAACCGGTTCTGACTTTTGATCTATTCCCAGCCATAGTTCCAACAAACATAAGAAGATAAAATTAATACTTGATTATTGGCTAAACAGTACCAGAAAACAATTAAATATTTCATACTCAAAAATTACAAACCATATGTGCAACTACTAAACTTAGCTATTTGTGGTACTATTAATTAGTGTAAGTAATAGCATTAGTATAAGTATGTGCAATAAAAATTAACTAAATAATCTGCGAGTTAGGGTAACGAACAAAATTTCAATCGTTGAAGTCCGGATACAATCGACAGGGATGGCAGCACTTACAACGCATATTGCTTATGTTGTACTTCTCCCTGATAGATGTTCAATTGTTTTACAAAAGTCATACTACTGTTTATTTGCAAACTTCTCCTAGACCCTTTATCCCAAACTGCACTAAAGCAAAGCTATCATCATCAGCACACAGTTCAGTGTTTCTGCTGATGATAATAGCTTTGCTATTGAAACGTATGTCCAGTTTAGAGCAGTTTGTGATGAGGGATCTAAGAGAAGTTTGCAGAATTACCAATGCCACAGTTTGGAGTATTTTTGTTACTGTTTATTTATCTTATTTATAGAAGTGACACGGGTAAAACAATTAACCTGCAGTGAAAGTATATGAATAGTGTCGTGGTCCTCTTATGCTAAGTTGTAATTTATTGTAAGTTGCGATTTTATAAAGATAGCAGCCACCTTATTTGCAGAGTATTTACTATTTTTTTTTTAACATTTACAGTATATAGCAATTGTTGTGCATGTATAAATACAAACAATAAAATGCGTTATTGTGTAATGTAGTAGTTTTATATTAATTTTACACACAGAAATAAGAAACCTAGTTTTAGTAAATGTTGTAGTACAATTGTAACATAATCGCCTGTGACGGAATGTCAGTTTTATTGAAGTTAAGTAAATAAGATCAACTTATTCTAAAATCCTGATGGTGTATTCTGTGTAATAATTAATTATTTTTTCTTTTTTTGGTCTCAAGATCAAGTATAATGACTATACAAAAAATTGCCTTCAAATAAATAATTTCTGTGTAATTTTTACTACGATTATTTTACATAGTTTAGTTATGGTAAGTAATCGAATTAAGTAACAGTAGTATGACAAAGCATTCACAAGTTTTTCATTTACCAGGAAGACTAAACTTATCTAGTTTTGGCTATTTGTTAGAAATACGGCTTTACTTGTTATAAGTAGTTTGATCATTTGTCACATATAAATGAATTTTTTAGTTGCCAATATTAAATTTTCACCCATGGTTAGTAAAATGTTTTCTCAGTGTTTGTTATTCTATTATTTTTTTCAAAATTGAAAAATATCCCATTTCTGCAAATGAAATAAAATCTCCACCCTTAATACCATTACTGCTTTAAAATAAATAAATTCATGTTTTGCTTGAAATCCAATGTTTAAGCCTAGCTTACTAAATGCAGCAGTGTGCAATTTTTATTTCATCAGGTGTATGCAACCTAGTATACAGAAACAATTAACTTGGTTCAACTATTTTTTGTAGAAAACACAATTATACAAGAAGATGGGCCACTTTCAGTCCGCGCTTTTGATGTGTTGGCAGAATACTTACTTTTAGTGCTAATTCATTGTTTTAGCACTAGATGCCTCAGCTGTTTTCTTTCAAATATTTCACCCTATTGAAAAGCACGATTACGTTTAAGTATATTACTTTGAATAAGGGGAACCATTCTAGGTAAAGGAGAATACATTAACACAATAATTGCAGGTGTCTAATAAATTAAAGATTTTGAATATTCTCTAGATTACCACTTTCGTTAATTGATCGTCCTTTGCTCACCTCTATCTACATTACTTCACATTTGTTCTCATTGTTTATTTATTTCGGTGCCAGGCCAAAATAATTTACTTATTTCATACACAAACCATACGCAAGTTATATTAGAGTATTTTATTATTATTTTACTTATTATTAGATTCTATTAACGCTCCTTTTCAATTTATTATGATATTGGTGATTTATTTTATATGGTCTCGTTTTTTTTGTAAAACACGAAGCGTTACCACATCATATTTTGTCTATATCTATTTTCATACCTTCTAAGTGAAAATAAACCCATAAAACAACATAATCTGCGATATCTATCGACAATAATACACGCTTTATCTTGACTTCCACCAATTTTAATTAGTAAGGACAATATTATAAAGTTTTATTACCAATCTAACACCCGAAAAGAAGTACTTCATTTGTTCTTCGACGCTGTAGGTACATAAATTACGTGCAAAGAGAAATAAATAAAGTCCATTAGTCGAGTATCCATAACATTTTTTATAGCTTGCGCTGGGTTATTATTTTAAGCATTTATTTATCGACGAATTTGAATACGTAAATATGTAAATTATCAACGTTTCTAATTAAATATGACTGGCATGAGACCGAAATGCATCGCCGAAACCACAGGCCGCAGATGTATTCGTGGTTTCGGGTCGTAAAGACCTAAGCGAACACGTTCCCATCGGCATGAGGACGATATCCTTCAGCCTTATCGCCTCCGGGCTCTATCGAAGATTATAATTTTATTTTATTTCACGTGCGGGAATCTTAATGCCGGGGTTGTTCGAATTTCTTCTGTTTTACGATCTTATTAACGTCCACAGAAATAAAGATAGCTAGACGTGTGGACGTTCGATTACACGCGATATGCAATTAAGAGTTACACATAGTGCAGATAAGAATTACAGCGAGTTCTAACATCAATATATACGTGTGGGATAAATGTGCGCGAAAATAAGAAATCAGAAACGAAAAAATGTGAGAAATAGCTCGCCGATTTTTGTATTGCACACTGATAGGAATATACCAGCAAACGTAAAGGTTTTAATGGAAGAGGATATATTGAGCAGATGGGAACCCAAGTAGCAGACTGACATAAAAGACGTTTAATAAACGTCAATATTACGTCTAATACGTGGTATGAACGTCTATTAAACATTGTTTTATGTCACTCTGCTACCTGGGAAGAATATTACAAAAAAATAATTAATATAGAACAACTCCGACAGAAGAACAAAAACAAAGAAACTAAAAATCTATACCCAGCTTTGCACAGATAAAAGTTTAGAAACCATTAAAATATTAAAACGAGACAACGCCACAAGGTGTGATATGATAACGTAGATGGCAAGGAAACTTGGATAGTAGGATGCAAACTTAAAAAAATATATATTCAATACGGAATGGAACAAATAAAGAATACCTACCAAAACCAAAAGATTGTGAGGTAGAATAATATTACCTACGAAAGTGACAGTACAGAGAAAGCAATACCAAGAAGCTGTTAGCAGCCTTCTATAATTGACAACTTAACACAAGCTGCAGACCAGTAAAGACAATATTTCAATATTTGGAAGGGACAGTAAAGTTCAAGCAACGTTAAGATAGCAAAAAAGATTTAATTCGTTATTCGAGAGCAGATTGGGCATTTGATATTCTTCAACAAAGTTCATGTGTAGAATTAGCATATAGTATGTGGTGATGCGATATCTTCGACGAATAAAAAAAACTGTAGCTCTATCAACCGTAGATGCTGAGTTTATAGCTCTTTCTTCAATAATTCAAGAAACAATGTGGTTGAGACTGTTTTGGAAGACAGAGTTGTATGCAAGTTTCACCTCTCTGATTCAACCACTACAGCTTTGACAATCGAATCTAACCAGACAAATATCGAGCTAGACTCTCAAAGACTCTCAAACGTTTACTTTAATTTGTGCCGTATATGCCAAGATAATGTTTATGACATTTGTCATTGTAGTAAACTGAAAATGGCAAAAAAAAGTCCTCAGGGCCAAAAAGTGCAGATACTATAAAGAAGCAAGTGTCATAGTGAAACGACAAAAAAAAATGCCACTCTACATGTCGTCATGTAGGATTGTCAGATATACTTATGGATGGATAAGTCAGCGAACAGATGAAACAAGAAGCGTCACTTGTTGCCGGCACCTCTGATGTTTTGTCGCCGGAACTATTGCTTCTAGCCTTATTTCATTGTTTTAGCACCAGATTTCTCAGGCCTCAGTCGTCTTCGTATTCTTTTACACCAATCATAAAGAGCGTGCGTCACAGAGGGAAAAACAATCTGAACTCAAAATGCCCCGTATTTGCCATATGCTGCCATTTGCTGCGTTAAACGTATGTAAGTATATTTTTTACGGAATTAACAAAAATATTTAGCAAATAGTTTAAAGCAAAATAGACGTATATAAACCATTATTGTTTTTATTTGAAATCATTATATCACATGATATTCTTAAGATTAAAATACACGTTGATGATAATATCACTACATGGCTGTTTTTAAGATAATATGAAATAAATTATTATGTTCTAATGTCAACATTTAAAAAACACACGCTTTCAATTTTAACATCTCCGTTCCCATGATGTAAAGAAGGGAGCAAAATACGGTTTGCAAACCACACTGTTATGTAACGCTTCGATCTCCAAGGTGCTTTTAAAAAGGCATGAATCATAGATGGCGTTTACGGTTAAATTTACAAACAACGTAACTCATTTGCAACTACATCATAATTTATTATGAAATATTATACCAGTATACATATGGTCAAAGAAATGTTCCACTGGCGTACTATAGATGGCACCACAAGTATTCTCTTATGGAAATTTATTACCACTACAAATGCACAACAATAGAAAATGCTGGTCGTGTCATCTATAGTGCGCCAGTGGAACATTTCTTTGACCATATGTATACTGATATAATATTTGATATTACTTATTTATACGAACGATTGTTGACATGTTGTTCTAGGCAACAAAAGTGTTTTGGGCTTTTAATTTTACTTAATAGAGCGTAGAAGCCGAGACGTAAGTGTGGAAAAAATAAAGCTGCTGAATTACGTATTTTAATTATCAATAATAACAGTATTAAATTATTTTTGATCAGTAGGGATCTATAACCGCCGTGCTCACCTATAACCTAATATAGATTGTAGTGAATTGTCTTGACAGCCAGATTACAGATTCCTTTGTTGTTGAATATTTGAAATAAGTGTATAGACAATGGTTGTTTCCACTGTTGCCAGATTCTCTACTTACTTGGCTTGGTGGACTAGATGCTGTTTTGTATCATATATGCGGAATAAAAAAATAAACATTATTTAAAACATTTTTTTCTATTAGCGACCTCTGTGTTTCTATTGCGTAATCCGTCGTAATGTACTACATTGACAGCTATTGTACAATTTAAGGTGACATCTTTTGGAATAATATTGCATAAGAACTAAGAAACGAATGCGGTGCCCTCCTCGGTTTTTTTTTTTTCACAATCACTCTTTAAAGCCACCTTTCAAGTTAGCTTACTTGGTATGATGTTAAAAATATATATGGAATTTTTGAGAAAAAACTAGCAATAATTAGAAGAAGCCCAGAATGACTTCAGAAAAGGAAAAGGCAGAAAGAAGTTGAAGCAATAACTAACAAACTGCAAATATGAAACGGGAACATGCATATTGTTTAATTAACAGTGTGAGTGCCTTCGTCGAACACGTAATAATATACGCAAAGGATGAAAAAGACTTGCAAACAAATTTAAATACAGATAATAACAGCGATTGTAGGTAAATACGATGAGTTATGAGTTAAAATTAAAGTGGAGGGCAAGTAAATACAACAAATATTAGGCAGTTAGGAGTGGACATACTTAAGGATGGAAAGGAAGGTGCACCAAACAACGCGCTTATAAGGAAAAACAAAATAAAATAAAAATATTTCATAAAAAGTAATTTACAAAGCAGTATTTAAAAAATTTTATCATATGGTTAAGAGAGTTATATTCTGAATGAAAGGATGAAAAATAGAATACAAGACATAGAAACTAAGTACCTCAGAGTTGTGGGAGGAGTCACACGAAAGTCTAAAGAATAGAGGAATATAAAAGAATGAATAGTTAATGGTAAAAAACAAGAAACTTTGGGTAGTATTCATTAATTGGAAATACTTTATTCGTACATAAACTGTAATATCTTAGCACCTACCGATTTTTAAAATTATTGTGTATATCTGTGTATATAACAAAATAATATAATCTTGAAAGAGAATAAATAATGTGTAATTCACAAGACGAAGGAAGCTATGTGATGCTGTTAGCAAGGTGACTAAGCGGTATTACACCACCAGGACAAACCAACATCTTCATCCTTCACTTCATTCGACATATCGACAAGTTAAACGAACCACGAAAACGTTTTAGTTATCTGTCAAAGGCTATTAAATAATGACATAAAAAAATCTACCTGACGTCCAACTGCAAACTTAAAATTCACATGCGGTGTCTCTCTATCTATTCGATATGGAGGAGAAATTCATTCAATGCATTTTGTTGTTTTATTTTATCTTTTTTAATTAAAACCACTTTCATTTAAGACCAGTTTAAAGTTGACCCTTGCAGTTTACTTTAAATTAGCTACTTCGTTTTCTCTCCTGAATGTTATATCTCCTAATTTTTTAACTAAAAATAGTGGGAATATTTGATTTCCCACAATATAAATTGATATAAAAGTTTCGATTGTTGGGTTTATGGGACATTACTGCGGTACTACCAGAGCTCGTATACGGTGGACGGGACGCGCGACAGGGTTTTATGGGGACCGCAGTACGAGTCGTCCGTTGTCCGTTCCTCGTAACTAATTGATTAGCTCGGGTGGTGGTAAAACAAACAGTGCGGGCGCCCCCCGGGCAGGTGCTCCTTTAGGGATGGCCAATTATCCGGCTACCCGCGGAGTCAGACTCCGGCTCGGCGTGGAATGCGCGCGGCCACCGCCATAACATAGCCGAACGTTACCCATGTTGAACGCTCGCAGTGATTTCATCTGATGAAATGATTTAATACCGGTCGAAATGCGTTTAGATTTATACGCGTTTTAGAATGCCGGGACGCTGGCAGCTCGGAAAACAATAAAACTAGAATGTGGATTATTCTTAGTGCATTGAAGTGAATTGTAACGTAAAACCTTCACCGCTCGCAATAATTTCGAGTCCGAAATAAAAAAATTAATTGATTAATTAAAGTACGGGAAAAATAGAGATCATTTCCATTTATAAAAGAACGATAAACCTACTTTAGACGCAGTTAAAATAGAATTACCCATAGCTGCATTTTCAAAATCACGAAATATCTTTAAAATAATCTGAGAAGTTATAACAAATTGAGAAAATAGATCTGGAATGAATTGGAATAGTCAAAGTCAATCGCTGCTAACAACGATAGTGTTGTATAACTTTATTTAACTTAAAAATACACTAATAATTCCAAATATTACTTTACAATTTTTTATATGACATTTCCCTTCGCCCATCAACCACATACACTTCCCTCCTTTTTTCTCTCTCTCGCGTTACCAACTGCTAAAACATTTTTACTTATTCTAACAATAGTATTTATTCACGTTAAATTTAATCAAGTAGGAAACAAAAAAGAGGAATTAAGGCGAAAAAAAAACAGAATATATGTACTTATAGTTTGATGAATCAAGCAATCGAGCGGCTGATATTCGACTACGAGGAACTTACAGGGAAATACAACTATGTCAAGTTCCCTTCGAATGCCATAAACTCAATTCTAGTTATATACAGGTGTATCAAATAAAAAAGTAAATTCTGCTTGGGTGTTAACTACACGACATATAAAGCACAAACCCACCGAAACCGGATTTCATCATTAAAGAATAAAAAAAAGTAAAATTTAGAGCCAAACATTCTTTAGTCCGGGCCTGATGCAAGGAAACGTCATGTTAAGCACCCGCTAAACGTGGTATTATGTATAAATACATTGCACTCATTTAGTATTATTCTTAATGGTATGCCGTAAGTTCATTTAACGTCATTCTGAATAAATAAAGGCCTTGTAAAAATAGCAAAACTGAGGCATTTTAAATTTCTTCTTTTTATAAAATAAACATTTCTTTTGTTAAGAGCGTTCTACGTAAGTCTACAAAGTATTATTTTTAATATCCTGATAAGACGTTCGAGTTTCACCGGATAAGCGACTTAAGTAGTTACAAAAAACGTAAATATTTTTCTTTTGCTTTGTCGAATCGAGATTTAGTTGTTAATAAACGGTACCACATGAATCTGAGTTATTTATTTAATCATATAACGCAAAATGAATTGAATCGAATTACACAGAAATAAATGTAGATACAGAAAATTTGCAAACACGCCTTTTTACTATCTATCTATACATTCCCGCGCTTTTGCCGATGCATCAAGCCTCGATTTTCTTTATATGAAATCATGATGGTCCTGAAAAGGATCGTTTTTTCGAGACGGGAAGAATTTAAATGAAATGTTCGAAGTGGATTGCACTTCAAGCGGCGATCCACAACAGCGGTAATGGCTGAATGATAGTGGTATGTGGGGGTATGTGTACTCGGGACAGCATTTAGGTTGGGCACAGCTGCGGCTCTAGCCCAAAATACAAAATATTATTATATTTACAAAATATTTTTTTTCTCGTTAATGCTTACAGATAGACCCCCTGTGCATTAAGACTTTTTGATTGTACATGATTATTATATTTACCTCTATATCTGATACACCCTGTGTATTATATCATGTATCATCTAAAGTTCACCGAATAAGCTGTTTAAGCAATAATTTACTTGTATTTTCCATCGTTAACAGTTTTAAATCTTTTCGAATAGAAACAAAGCCTACACGAAAAGTCATAACCAGGGACGAAAAGTACTAGTTTCGAAAATGTTGCTTGTGATCGTCCGCGCATAAAGTAGAGCAATTGGAATAGTACCATTTTACAAACTCTACATCAGTGTTGATTATAAGTAATTGGCTTTTTCGTCTCTCCTCATAATCTCCAAGTATAGTATTTTTATAGAGGATATTTTATTTAAAAAAAAGTTTAAATTAAAAGATAAATAATAGGTGAAGTCACAAGAAGAATAGTGTTATGATATGAAAAAAGCTTATAAATATACTTTTAATTTTTATTTTGCTACATGTTTCGGTTAATATAAACCATCTTCAGACAAAATGAAGCAATAAACAATAGACTGTTTACCGATTTCACAGTGAAGATTATATTTTAATATGTTTGTAATTGTTGTTTTGGTTTTGATTTTTAAATATTCATTTTTTTTCTCTTACCGTTATATTGACACTTCGTTTTTATATATTACATCTTGACGTCATTTTGTCTGAAGATGGTTTGTATTAACCGAAACATGTGGCAAATTAAAAATTAAAAGTATATTTATAAGATTGGAAAACGAACTTTTTTTTATATCTCAATACTAAAAGATTTTAAAGATTTAAAGATTAGAATTAAAATTCGCACATCTTTGCCCCCTTTCCCCATTTTGGGCAAAAAAAAACATCCTTCTCGAAGTTGTTAAAAATTATTGAACTGGAATAGGTTACAAAATCTAAAACATTGAAAGATTAATGACGACGCAATAAAACTTAAAAAATACAGTTTCCAATTTGCTGCTACATTATGCAAATAAAAATGTTCGAAAAAATATATTCAACGACTTCGGTATTTTCTACATTGAGAGAAGTAGAAATATCATTTCAAACATTTTTGCAGTTCCATATGCATTATTGTAAACGGTCGCGTAGGCACCTCTGGTGTGGTTGACAAAGGTGCAGCAGCAACCTTAGTAAGAAACAAAAGGCTTGCGTGTTTAGAAATAGCAGAAGCAATGAGGTATAATGCAGCAGGAATAGAATGCCTCCTAGACCTAGAAAATAAACTGATAATATATTGCAGCAGACAGCCATTAGGTGATACTGCGGGCACTAGTGAACCCTAAGATACAATCAAAAACTGGTTTGGAAATGCATTCGAGAACTAAATAGCCTGCCAGACCTCAATAAAGTTAGGTTGCTGTGGGTGCCCCAACATTCGGCAATCGAAAGGAACGAAAAAGCCAATGAGTTAGCAAGTAAGGAATCATCGGCTTCATAATAGGCCTACAACCTGTTCTACAAGTGCCCAAAAACACAGTACGAGAATAGGTATGGAGTCGAGTCAAAGAAAAACATAAGGAATACTGGATTAATATAGCCACGCAAATTCATGGGAAGACCTTTATTAAGGGACCATCAAAGAAGAAGACTCCTGCAGCTCAGTAGTAGTCATCTTCGCACCGTAACAGGTCTCCGAATAAAACACTGTATACTGAATGGACAGAAAATTGAGATCAGCATTGGAGATACCAACTGCAGACTGTGTAATGGGATGACAAAGAACGCTTACCACATTCTGTGTGAATGCGAAGCTCTGGACTCAAAAAGACAGGCAATTTTTGGTAAGCCATAAATGAATCCGGAGGATTCCTTCGATCAACCAGTTAGAGATATATAGAGTGAACCCAAAATGAGAAGTATATGTCGTCATATCCGTTTTGAGCGCTGGAATCGTCGGAAGAGTCTATTATATTAGCTTTAGGGGTGTTCCTGTCACGTTGACAGAAGTAGTTAATGTAGTTTCTATCGTAAAAAAATTCACTCCCACCACTGATGGCTGTAGTTCCTGTACTCTACGTCGACATTACGATGACGACATATGTATTTTTCATTTTGGGTTCACTATACAGATTAGTGCAGGGTACTGGAATGGCTGGTATAATTGAATGGGTAAAAGAAATGGGAGACTAACTACAAAAGTTCAAAAGACTGCGATGTTTCCGGAGACTTCAGGTCAGAGGGCTACCACAAAAAATAACACAAAAAAATGACCAATAAATACGTCAGCGTAGTCACTAATTATTTTTCATAGTATATATATACTATATACATCTACTTTTTCGTTAATTCAAGAATTTTCTTGTGTAAGTCTACTATTCAAACATGTTTAACACTATTTAAAAGTTATGTCAACCACAAGAAAGTAGCCTTGAAAAAGTAAATACTATTCAAGCAATAGATGATACAAAATTGCATTAAGCATTTTTATTTGTTGAATCAATAGTAAAATATTAACATTTTTTGTAGTGCTAAGTTTAGAGGGCATTGGTCGTATTTAAAATGAAAACAGTATTAAGTTAATTAAGAAACGGTTAAGTGTATGAGCGTATAGAGTGCTGATTAAAATAATTAACTTCTCAAAGATTAAGGTGAAAAATATATTGGGATGGCTGCTATAATTTAATGGGCAAAATAAATAGGCAACTAAATACAAAAAGCCAGGAGGCTGCAGACTTCAGATCAGACGGTTCCCACAAAAAAAAATGACCAATAAATATGTAACAAAAATGTCGCAAAGCAAAATTCCTAGCGTGTCACTAAGCAGTGGCGTTAAAGATCGTATTATCGCATGCAAACCACTCTTTAATATTCAATTAAGCCCGAAGATAAGTATAAATCTTATGCGCCTCGACACACAGCGCAAACTAAAAATGCAGAATTATTACTACACGTTAAAACATACCACCAACACAGTGAACCATTAACACAGTTCAATAAAAAATAATAATTTCATATGCACAATGTGATATTAGTTTAGTAATGCAAATTTAATTTTTAGTATTTCCGCATTTGGCAAGATAGATTTAAATATTATGTGTATAAACACCTTACCAGACCATTTATATCTACGTACTGCCAAATACCTATTCTTGTAATGTGATATTTCACGTGTAAAACACTAACACTCACGTTTATAGGAACATAAACACATACTATGCGCTTGCATCGCCTAGAAAGCGTTGGTGAATGTATGAAAATAGAACTTTTTAGTAATAGTTTTTCACAGTAGGTGTCCTCTTCAATTTATACAATATTATGGTGGAATGTGAAATTCTGTGCACATTTGCAGCCACTATAAGGTTACATATGTGCAAGTCTGTAAGCATGTATTTTAGATGCTTACAGATTTGCAGATAAATTTACAGGCGCTCCAGCTAAGGGTAGACTCCTACGCTTAGTCTTATGTGTCTTCATGTACTTACTTAGATGTAAATTTGCTGGCTAAATAATAATAATAAATAATAATTACAAAAAATATGGAAGTATGAGCGATTCTTTTTATTATATCGAAATTTGAGCATCATATATTTAAAATACACACAATTACGTTGTTTATAAATTAACATAACATCGCAAATATTAACAAACACAAATTAACAACTATTTCACAATTTATTATAAGCGCTACGCCCAAGAGGAGAATATTAAATCAAATCTGTATCGGTGACAGATTTTTTTACTATTGCGAAAAAATTAATGATTTGAAATAACCAGTACACGAGAATCCGTTTATGTTCCTGAATAATTTATGTCCTTACACATGGACGGCAGTGTTCTCGATAAAGTATCTTAGCATAATTTAGTAGATTATGCTGACATTTTTTCTTGACTCCAGTGATTTTTCTAGTTCGCTATTTTTTCGGACCTGTTCAAATATGTTAATGCAAGGAAATATTATGTAAATTATATTAAGGAGTTCGTAAGCTATTTATAACTTGGACATTGACATATTATTCCGGCTAAACTTTATCGATTTAATTAAAGCAAATGCAATATACGTGAGCAACCTCTATTTAACTAAATTAAACAATAATGTAATTCTTGTATGATGCGATATATAGTTTCAAATTTGTCAAGAAAGCAAATTTACAAAGAGAGAAAGACTACAACGAAATCGTTTATCGCTATTATTATGCATACTGACCACTAGCCTATCTACCATTAAAGCCAAAGGAGGACCATAACTTCTCGGATGTTTACATAAGGCTGTCGGTGAGACCCGCCCTCCAGTCAATGATTTATAGGTTTGCTGATGAATATGCAATGGGCATAACAAATTTCAATAATCCCGACGTGATTAATGCATTATTATTATATAAAGAAAAACGGACAAAACAAAAACCGAATGTAATGGAAACCGTCTTAATTATAGTTGATTTTCATAGGGGCGGCCTAAGAATACAAATTAACATTATTACACGGGAATATGTAATGATTGCATCGATTTAGGATCACTATTACTACTACTACGGCACAAGTATATTAAAATTTGTGCTGGTATTTAATTGCTTGTCGGATGGTAGGTATCGCGTTACACGTGTTATGGATAAGGAGGAGGAAAAATTTTATTTTACTCGTACCTTTTCTCTTTCATGGTATAATCGCGATTAATCAACCGCTATTATAAGCTAAAGTTTCAAATTACACAGCATATTTTTCCTTTACTTACACCGTAAATCAATCTTTGTACATTTAAATAATGTATTCTTGTCCGACGATTTGAAAGATATGCTTACGGACATCATTAATTGCAATTCAAAATCAATTTATAACGGCATATTTTGTTTATATTTACTGTTTCGTCCAATTTTGGGTAAAGCTTTAAAGCATTTTCTTCTAATTTCTTATTGAGGATTTACATAATGAGTAGATGGCGAATTTTCCAGTACACTGATGCAGGTAATTAATAATAATAATAATTTAATCATTAATTGCTGCCTGTCTGAAAAGTATTTCCCAGTTGTCTAAAGATCAGTATGACCAATCTAATATACAAAAGCGGAGATGTACCATCTTTAACAAATTAAATGGTAATTCAAGCTCTACATATCTTCGATTATTTATGCAACCGAAACTACAAGTGTACTGCGTATCAAACAATGCATAAGTCACAATTGACGATACGAGTGGATGAAGGTGCTATGTCGCATTTTAAAAACTGTCTTCTTTGCATGAATCAAGGTGTTTTGTACCCATCTTTCACATAGCACCATCGAAAATTCCAGGAATTCAAGAACGTTCACGTTTTGTGAATGTATGAAGGGATTATGTTGCACTACTTTGAGAAAACTAATATAAAAAAACTTAATTTCTGAAAAAGTTTGATTTTGTAACATAACACCTTCATCCACTCATGTCTGCAATTGTTTGCAAATAACTTTTAATTACTATTTTAGTGTGTTGTAGTTTCGGTTGCATTAATGAACGAAGATTTGTGGAGCTTGGACTCGCGTTTAATTTGCTAAAGATGCTACGTGATGTCGCCAATTACAGACGTATATCGAAGCCTTCAGTTTTTACAAAAGTTTTCGGAAGTATTAGCAACAGGCAGCTGTCTTAGTATCATCATTTTTAGTTATTTGTCCTATTTTGTAATTAATTATCTGACTCTGTCCATGTTCTTTCGAACCTTGACATAAATAAGTAAATAAATCATGTCCATAAGATGTACCTAATAGCGATACTTACATTTAAGCTTTTGAATGTGGCTGCTTCAAGCCGCTGCTGTTCGTATATTCGCCATATAGAATGGATACAAGAACTTATAAAATAAAATATTTAAATTTTGAACTATGTATCAGATTGACAAGTAAAGTCTGAATATTTCAACCGCTCTAGCAAGGTAAGCAGAATGATAAAAACACGATTTGCTTGTGAGTGTATTTTAAATAAAAGTATATTATTTCTAATTGGTGAGTGAATCTTATTTTCGATTCTCCATAAAGTAGAAATCTCACTCGTGGATAAATTAAAAGAAACTTTTAGTTATCACTGGTGAACGTTTTGTGACTCGTTCCTGAAGATATCTTACAACACCTACCACTTCCAAAAAACCAATAAACAAAAAAGAAATATTCGTAATTAGCATTTTATTTTATATTACCAATTATTATAGTGTTATTCTAATATGGAAATCAAGTTGAGCCATATTATAGGATGTCTGTATTAAAAAAGAGTGAAAGTTTGTTTATGGATCAATAATGATAATACGTAAACATAAAATAGAATTATTAAGAAAATAATTATTACTATCACGTTGTCAGACCCACCATTATATTATCCGAAATATTAAAAATTATTTAAATTAAAGTCAATTAAGAACTGATCAAATGTAATAGATGAATATGGCAATTACATTAATTAAATATAAAGACATAATAAATTTCTTGACAGTGCAATTAACAATCAATTGATAGTAGAGTATTAGTTTTGATACAGTGACGTTTAATATATCCGGTTAGCTTGCCAATTGCTTCCTCCTAATTTTATTATTATATAGAAGTTTTTATGCCTACCCATTTTAAATATTTAAACACAAAAAAAATCAAATTGAATTTAATACTTTTACTATAAATCAACAAAGGGACGATTTATGCGAGCATGACTCTCAGTCTACTCTATTATTGCGTCCGCAGAGCTAAAATGTCTTAAAAGCAGTACTATGTAAAGAAAACAACGGTGTGAGAAAAAAAAACTATATTTTTAAATATTTAAGTTTTCTTCTTACTGTCTTAAAATGTCCCAGTCCCGGTTCGGCCAAAAATTATTTTTGTCGTCTACTCAATTAAATTTTTTGAAAACATGTATTTTTTATTCCCATAACTTCCGCAAATATCAAAAAAGAAGAACTCAGTTTGCCAACTCTAATAAATAAAGAAAGCTCCTTTCGTGATCTTATTTTTTGACAGAAGAAAATAGTCACGAAAGTTATATTTTGTTTAAGTTGAATAGTAGCAGGAGACTAGTAGTGGTAATGAAAAAAAGAAAAACAACATGCACTTCATACTTTTAACGCTCATTTTGTATCATATCAAAGTCCTATAGGAAGTATGTTTGAATTGTACCGTTTAGCGCTACCTATTTTCCAATTTCGAAGTGAATTGTTGCAATACTGTTGTTACACAGTCGGCCACACTTGCTGTCCAGTTTCCTTAAACTATTTATTGGCGGTAATTCGTCAAACTCTGAGTTGTACATTGACGCGAAACGAATACATCGCGTTAGACCGTGACATGCTGAAATAGTGGGCGCTTGTTCATTCATTAGTACTGTTTTAATTCTATCCGTTTTTTGACAAGACGAACCGTGCTGTGCTGTGACAGGCTAATGTGTGATAATGCACGCAGCAAAATATTTCAAACGTTACAGGCCATGTGTTGTGGCTTACGTTAACACTCAATTGATGGCGCAAAAGGCAGTCCTGAAAGTTTGTACTGAACATGTAGGGGAAGGTGGGGCAAGATGGGAACACTAAGCTTTAGAACACTGCATCAGGATTGCAAATTGATATGCAAGGTTCTAAGTAGGCTTGTTGTAATCTTTAAACATTTACCTGCTGATGGATGTATTTACAATTTTTCGATGGGTACTCCTGATGTGAGAAAATTTTAAAAAGAAATATGTAAAAACACCATCTTGCCCCCATGGCGGGGCAAGATGGTGTACCGGGTTGCAGGTGAGTTAAGAATGGGTTGTAACATAAATCTGGGTAATTTTTAAATATGTAACTAGCTGTGTCTCGTCTTCTAGGGAAAAAAGTGTTTTTAGCCTAATTATTTTCTAGGTTGGAGAGGTCCAGCAAGCTAACGCGTTTCTTCCACTTTTCTTTCTAGAATTGTTTGTGGTACCTCATACTCATTCTCTTCTCTTCTGTACCCAGGACAACCCTGTTGCAAGTAATGAAACGATTTAATTCTATATTTAAAATATGCAACTATAATCCAGTCATTAACGGAACCAGACTGAAGAGTAGATAGTGATGTCCCCATGTTGCCCCATATCAATAGCCCATCTTGCCTCTTTAATACATTTTCTAGTTATGTTATAATAAGATATTAAATATTTGAAATAAACAAATAACGCACTAGGGTCATTCCATATCAACCGGAACACCTAAAAAAATTGATGTCTTGGATTCTTTTTATATTTTAAATTTGAACTCTTTGCCTAAAATTAGAAGACCCGTATTTTTTCCTAAAGCTCTACAGTATCTATTTACAAAGATATTTGCGAACACAATTTTGCAAATCGATAAAATAATCGCAGAAGTAATATTGTTTGTTATGCATAAATTAAAACATTAAAGCAAAATGCATATAAATCATGGTGTATTCTAAAATTCAAACTACACAGTTTCATTTAATAATGCCTAAATTAGATTGTACTTCATTATGATCCCCTTTTTCTCCTGTTTAATAAAATAACTTCTTTTTTCTTTATGTTTACCGCAAAATTAAATTTTTGAAAAAATATCATAATATCCTTTAAGTTATGTTCTACAAGAATAGAAGTATTTGAAAATGGAGAACCTGCACTACTCTACGTTACATTGTGATATATCGTAATGTAACGTATAGTACTGTATGAATTTATTTTTTTATAGAATACCTGTAGGTTCTCAATTTTCAAATACTTCTATTCTTGTAGAACATAGCTTAAATAATATTATGATATTTTTTCAAAAATTTAATTTCGCGGTAAACATAAAGAAAAAAGACGTTATTTTATTAAACAGGAGAAAAAGGGGGTCATAATGAAGTACAATCTAATTTAGGCATTATTAAATGAAACTGTGTAGTTTGAACTTTAGAATATACAATCATTTATATGCTTTTTGCTTTAATGTTTTAATTTATGCATAACCAAACAATATTACTTCTGCGATTATTTTATCGATTTTGCAAACTTTGTTCGCAAATATCTTTGTAAATAGATACTGTAGAGCTTTAGGAAAAATACGGGTCTTCTAATTTTAGGCAAAGACTTCAAATTTAAAATATAAAAAGAATTCAAGACATCAAATTTTTTAGGTGTTCCGGTTGATATGGAATGACCCACTATAGAAAATACATGCAATACATGTCAATTCATAAGCACAAAAAAGTGTAGTTGTAAATAATTTACTTATATTTCCGATACTGGCCGTTGAACTCACCATCAAAACAATAAAGAAATTTTGAAAATTGCAAAGTTCACGCACATACAGCAATAACTTTGTTATTACGACTAGTAAAGTTTTCTACATTACAACAAACATAAAACAGCACTTGTGAATATTAGGTCTGCTATTATTTGACAGATGCTTACTGCCGTTTTGTAGATAAGACGATGTCCCCATCATGCCTCGTGGCCTCATCTTGCCCCACCTTCCCCTACCATTTTTAGCAAATTGAATGTGAATCTAAGCGCCACAAATCTTCGATTATTAGTGCAATCCAAGCAACAGCACACTGAAATAGTGTTTAAAAATTATTTGCGAACAATTCTGAATTAGGCATTGCTGGGTACGCAGTATTTGTAGTTTCGGTTGCATAAATAATCGAAGATTTGTGGAGCTTCAATTGTTAAAGATGGTACACTAAGTTTAATTTTTGTATATCGTATATGTTTAGATTTGGGCGTTGAAATATATAAAAAAATTGAAAATACAAAAGCAAAATAGCATAGTTTTGCCTGTATTTGCACATTAATATGTAATAATTAAGGGAGCAATGGAGCGTTGTATCGAAATGTCAAATTTTCGATAGTATTTTTCTGGTTCTGATTTCGCCTTTGGTGTTTCAAACATTGTAACAGATCAGGTTGTATGTCTACATCTGGTCTACATTACCACCCGACTAAATGATTTAGCTATACCTGATAAAATTACAGAAACGCTAAGTATCAACAATACTTCATTGGTGATTTTGTAAAACCCTAAGATTAATGTCGCAAACTTAATTTCAAAACCACAGTGCATAAGTGCACACGTGACATATGGTCCTATTAATTAATATAATTTGTACGCATTCATATATTATGATATAGCTAAGGCATCTGGCCCGATTATACAGTGATTCTTGCAAAAGTTGAATTACTTCAAAAACCTTAAATTTATTAAAATTATTATGTATATTCTTCTAGCCATCTTATGGCCTCGCATTTAGTTTACTATAAATAATTATCTACAGTTAAAATTTATATAAAACCCACATTTAAAGTTCTCTAAATCTAGAACACACATATTTAGTCTCTAATTTCTATTAAATCACATTACTATCCTATATTAGATATAGAAACCGTTTGTTTTCAAACTTAGCAGAATGATTAGCACTACGATGTCAACCAACTAATTCAAACTATGCTACAATAAATAATAAAATACCTAAACGTGTACTCCAGAACTATATAATCTAAAGGCATAATATTTATATAAACAACGTCTAATCCACTTACCTCTGTATCAATCTTCTTAAATTCCTCATCATCTTCATCGACCTCGAAATAAAGCTCGGATGACGTGATTGATACCATTCCCGGGGCAACGATACCTGGTGCTATCAACTTCGCTTTAGTGCTTATATTCACAGGACCTGGAAAAAACAGAAACATTAAACACATGCCAACTATAATATGTATAATATTATAAACATTTACCTGTAGAATCGCTATCCAATTCCCTGTCATCTATTAATAACTCGCTATCGTCCATTAAATCCGTTGTTTGCATCTGCTGTTGATTTCTAGTCGCTGCAAGTTGAGCGTGAATTTCTTCTTTCGCCTGAAATGAACACAAAAATTAACGCTATTGGCAGAATTGAGTCTTAGTGAGCTTACTTGAAGAATCGCGTCTTCAGGTCCACCGTGCTCCAATGCTGCTTTCAAGGTGGCTTCTGGATGGCTTGAACCTAACGGATTGTGGACGAATCTCTTCCTTCTCCTTGCGTCATCTTCCCAAGCGTCTAGTTTCCAAAACTCGCTCAGTCTATAAGTATTAAGTTAATCAATACACAAACACCAGAAGAAAAATGAATAATAAATACCTAGCCGCTTGCTGATCCATGTAACCCCAAGCACCATGTTTGTTAGACATGATATTTCTAATCTTTTCTAGAAGTCTGCTAGCTATTACGTTGTCCCTTCTCCTAGCAGCTGTTATTAGATGGTCGCACATTCTTTCTTCTTCCTTCCTATCCAGCAGCGTCTGAGCGCATTGGGATTCGAAATCCGCGTGTTTCAAAACATCGTCTGCCCGCATTCGATTCAAGATAAATTCTGCTTCGTTAGCGACGCGGACAATATGATCCTTCATGGCGTGAGACAACAAACGACCTTCATTTATCAATTCTATGAAAGCCAATCCGGCATGTTTCTGCAGAGAATTCTGCCACTCCTGTGAACAAAGCAACATGACTAATTCAACAACAGAATTACTGTTTTTGAACGTCGTCAATCCTTTGCCTTCCATAAGCAACTCTTGTCCGTGAGATCCGACCAGGGTCTTTGATAAGAATGGTGCAAAATCTATCATTATCTCTCTCAAAAGGGGACAGACAGATCCCAAAGCCATTTCCAACTTTTGCGTCAACGACGCCTCCCTAGATGGCGTTGGTAACGAAATATGCTCTACTAAATTGTTTACTGGTAGATCGTCAGGTCTGATTTGCGTTGGTGTTTGTATCATACTGTCAGGTACTCTCACGACCGATATTTCAGAGTGCTGTTTTTCACCTCTCTCTTGCATATTTCCTTCTATATCCATCAGACCGCCATGAGATCTGTTCTGGATATTTCGATTGTCTTCTTTTGTTGCGGTATCTCCGTCTTCGTTCAGATTGATGTCGGTCCAATTCTCTTCGCCGCTTATTATTTTGTTGTCTTCCAACATTATGTCGCTGTTTTCTATGTTATTTGTTTCGGCTGAATGTACAGAATTAATTTCGTCTATTGAATCGATGCTCTAAAAAAAGTAAGTACCCGTATTAACGAGTTACTTTGTATATTCATATGAAATAATGAAAAGTATCTTTTAAAAAATATTTTTTTATGAGTTACGTTCATGTGATTTAAGATATCAAAAGAAATTAACTTAAATGATTCTTTTTGATATCCCATTGCATGAACCATCACGCTAGATTATCTATTCTTGCAAAATTCTATAGTACTTGCATGCAACTAATCCGAACAATCACCTAATGAAGATTCACGTCTAAGACAAAATGCACTTGTAAAAACTCTAATACAAATGAAACTAAGTATTGTATTAATGTATATAGGAGGACGCTTGTATGCAAGTATTTTATATTTTTTATACCATATTATTTTTTTATATGTAAATATCACAATTATAATCGCTAATATTTTATTGTTTATAAAGAGGTGAAGTAGAAAATCTACATAGTTTCGTTATAAAGAATGAAAAAATGTGTTTCTAACAACGATCGTAAAGTTTTAAGGCAAGATTTTAATTACCAGAATATGTATCTACATTCATACCTTCTAAGCTATTAGTTGTTTTAGTAATTGATTTGGCTAAAGTCGCTGTTGAGTAGTTAGTAAAGCATGGATTAATAAGCAATTTCTGATAATTACAATCTCAGTATGACATTATTTATTGCAAATGATGAGAGAAAGGAAAAGGGTATTGTGACGTGTTGTTACCTTTTTAATGCGCACACCATCACGATTACGAGCATGCTTCATCCCATCCACTGAGAAATCTACATTGAAACCGTGTCCAATTGTCGGTCGCTGCCTTGCGCTTACCTGTTCGAGGTGCGCCACAGCAAAAGCAGAGTTAGTACAAAAGATATAAGTTCAGCATTCAAGAGTTGCAATATTAACAGAAAAGAACATGCAGAAAAGTAAATATGTTAGTGTTAAGTTAATGAGAGAATAGCTTTTCGAGACTAGTTATTAAAGAAGCTATTTATTTCAAATCTGATGTAGTTAACATCTTTATTATTTCAGGAGTAATACTTTCTAAAGCAAAATGCAGGAAATTACTTAGCAGCTTTTGGAAACAAATCCATTTTTATATTATATAATTACATATTTTTTTAACTATAACTAATTCCATATTTAGTGTCGTCGGTTCCATAAAGAATCAAAACTATTTTGTCCAAAATTTCAGCGTCTTTGACAACTGCACCGATGTTTGTCATATATACAACAACTACTTTTCTACTTCATGTGAAGTTGTTGAACCATTTATAACACTGTTCCAAATATATGGGCACAGTGTTACAAGTGTCATAATTACTGTTTTACACAGTACTTGTCACACTTTTGTGGCCTACGAAAAATATTTATTTTAATATCTAAGTAACATCTTACTTTTTCGTTCATTACTTGCGTGGAAATTTGTTTGGAAATTTTTCAGAAAGTTAAAAAAGTGGTGATAAAACTGTAACACTGTTCACACCTCTTCCCTACGTATTGGAATTCTTTCCTAGACTACCTATGTTGTTAAAAATGTTGGTGTACTTCTGAGTTTTCTCATTGAAACAAATGGTTTGTGTTACTCATTCTTTTTCTCATTGTTTTCAAATATTCACTCCAAGATTCACCGCATGACTCATGGGAAGATCACAATGCAGTTTCGCATTCTATCGAAGTTTTACTACATTTTATTTTTGCAAAATAGAATAAAAGATTATAAGAAAATAAGTACTGCTGAGGTGTTTATTCTAGGTTGAAGTATGGTATTGCCTTCTGTGTGGGTCGTGGAGTCATGCACATGGGTTTCTTTTTCCAGCACAGGAAAGAATTGTCAGATGTACCGCTAATATTAATGCGATCACTTCTTATCGACCTAATATCTAATAAAAAGCATTAAAGGAAAAATACCTTAACAATGATCGGAAAAAATTATCTGTGTTTTTTTAAATATAATTCAGAATAAGGCTCTCCTCGTAATTTATAAAAATGAACCCGTTTAAGAATACGACATTACAACATATTAGGGACGGCGTCATTTTCCACCGAACGAACATTAGCCATTTAAGCACAACTACTGTTGACTAGTCTGGCAACATTTTTTTTTTAGCAGAGTAATTTACTACAATTTTGTTTTTGGAAGTACTAGTTTTATCACCTGAAATAAAAAAAAAATGGCTTGAGCCTAGTTTTGAAAATTAAATGGTTTCGATCAGTTTGGGACCGAAAAGTGGTCGGTTATTAATTATTATAACCAAAATAGTTGTTCCTTCTCAGTATATAATAAAATTATTTATACAACTTTAGGTGCAACTTAAGTAATAATAACTAGTAGCAGAAAATAATAAAAAATAACTAAGAAAAGAAAAATAGAATAAATAATCAAAATATATTTACCTAACATGATAAAAAAAAATATTTAAAAATAAATTGATCTTATAGTAAAAATCTTAAATATAAAAAAATAATTAGTGCAAGTATCTTTATGCATAAACTACACAATAAATAAAAAAGCATTCATCAAAATATTTACAATAATTCAAGTTAAAATATCTTTTTCTAATCACCTTGATAGATGGTGGTCCCGAATGCAGGTCGTGGTCTCTCACAGAACCATTATCTTCCATAACATAGGCTGTGATAACATCATAATCAGCATCCTCTTGACTAGTTTGACTGTGTATCGCTCTTGAGGCTACAAAAATAATGTTTTTTTTAACGTAATTTACCATTATTAAACGAAATACTAGGACACATGCATTTTGATAGTTTAAATTGAAAAAGCGTCAGTATATCTATGAAGCTATCATGCTACAGAAAATAAATAAAAATAATCTGATTATAGTCAAAGAATTTTCAAATTATGTACAGTGGTTTCTGTGTAGATATTTCATTGGATTGTATATAATTCGCAATTGTAGTTGTAAAAGTACGAACGTTTGTTACAATAAACTAGACAGGTAAGTATAACGAAGTTAAAGATACAAGTGTGTAAACTAAAGAAAAGAATAATAATTACATATATGTAAGTCACACAATCAAGAAAGCAAAAAGAATATATACAAAATTATACTTTGATGCACCATAATCAATTGACAGTACTTTTGATTAAATGTTACGTACTAAAAGATTAAAGTTAGTTAGGTCTGCAGCTGTCCTATTAAGAAAAGTAGCAACATCTAACACCGAACGTTACAATTCGGAACTCCTTAGTGAATTGTAAGATATGTACAACAAAAAAAATATAAGATTTAGTTTTTTAATATTTGCTTAGATAGATTTAATAATATGAAATATGTAAGTGCATTAACAGAAAAAGAGTGGCAGTAGAAGTTTTAGTGAAGAAAAAAAAAAAAAAAAGGAAAAAAGATAGTTCTACATTTTTATTCGAATATTCCGCTGTAGAAATAAATTGATGGTGAACTGTTTTAATAGATAATTATCCTTTTTACGACTATCTTGCATGATAGGTGATCCAGTATTTTACGTTCTATATAATTCGCAAATGCCTAATTCGGTTTGTTTTATTACAAACGATTTACGAGCTCTTGTGTTCTTATGGCCAAATATGTGTGTCATGTGTATGATGTTGCCATATTAAATTGTGTTAGTAACGGATTGTTTTTCATTGGATCTTTGTAAGTAATATTGTAGGGCATCTATTTTAAATTTGAAATTTAGAGTTCAGTGCTGTACCAGCAGATGGCGCGAGCCCTAGATCGCGACACGGCTCACAGAGGGCGCTAGTATACGTTGGGACAATTCGCAATCGAAACACTGCTGCTGGGAATATTAGAACCAGCAGGGAACCTTCAGAAAACGTGTAGATCACAGATCAGTAAGACTAGATATTAAACTTGACCGAAATTTTATGCACTTAAAATAGTTTCGTATCCAGTCACCAACAGCGTTATTTTACCGCGCGCGCTAATTTGAAAATATAATTATTGTTCTTTAAATTATTTATTAATCATAGGAAATAATTTATTGCCAAACAAAACCAAACAAACAAAAACTATGTTAAATAAGGCTCATTCTTTTATTCATCCATATCTAATTAATATATAAACAGAAAAACACTATAACCAATATACCTATCGATGAACTAAAAAATACGCCTTAAACTTAAAAGAAGACAGTCGTAAAGATTTTTAGTTTTAATGCTAAAGCATACTGAAAATGTGTATATAAAATCCTTACGAATATTAAATACTACGTGCAACAATATCCTACAGAATTATATACACATTTTGGAGATGCTTCAACATTAAAACAAAAATCATCGTCGTCTCCTTCCAAGTAGACATGTTCTTGTTTAGCAATAAATTATCTTTCTTTAACGCGAATATTCACGTCGATCCGTCGATGTAAATTTAATAACATGAATGTTATACTATATTACAACCAAAATCAAAGTTCTTTTTAGCATTGCCGACTTATTTCAGTAAATCCCAGGAAATTAATGCGGTGTAACGGAGCTCACACGTTGCAGCGCGGCCATTTTGGTCATTTTGGTTGGCCTAATAGAGAAGGACATGGAGTACAGTTGTTACTGCCAACTTAATACGCTACGTAAACCTTTAAAAAAATAAAAATACGAACTTTCCGATTGTAGCGCTTCTTGTGTTTGGAGGTAGAACTGAAGGTTTGTAACTCGACTAATATTTTTCAATGCAAAAACGGGCTAGTTTAAATGGCATGGTGTAGATTTTGGAGCCCGCGCTGCGGGTATAAAGACTCGCGCGCGAGTGTGGCGCTAGTCAGTCTATATAGGAGAGCGCATAGTGAAAAGCCGAAGTGAGCGAAGCCATGAAAATGAATAAGAGCACTTAAATTAATATCAGTGAATATAAATCCTAAAATAAATATTAATAATTAAGTGAATTAGTTTAATAAACGTTTTTAAGTAGTGTTTAGTTATTTATTAATTACCATTAGTGTTTCTACTAGTGTTTATTATTTTATTAGACCTTAAGCATCGAAATAAATACTTTTTATTGAATATATCGCCGTGGTGATTATTTAAACCTCGAAAACGTTACAATATCTAGATAAATAAATAATTATCTGTCGTTTGAACTCACAGCTGACATTTTTCCGGTTTATTTGATTTTTAAAATCTGATATTATCATACATTGTGTATAAATCGGCTACGTTTGGTTGAAGGGTGCCTGAGCTTGGGGTTATAGCTATATTGGGAAAATTGGCAACCACTAATTTTAATAAGTTTTATTACTTTCACTGTTTTCACAGAAATTTTTGTAATATACTTCACCATTTTATTAATATATTTATATGTGAAGTAGTAAGTTGAGTAATAATTACAATTAATAACGCAGAGATAAATGAAAGAAAGTAAATATCTAAAAAATTTGTTTGAAGAGTGTTATATCAAGGTTAAGTGCGAAGTGCTTTTGATCTTTCTGACGAATAACAGCGGTTTTCTAAAAAAAAGTTACCAAAACTGTTAATAAAATGAATTATCTCCATTATTAAGAAAGTCATAATCATTGGGGACTTTAATATCATGGAAACAGTAGAATTTGCAACAGCACACGTATCTTTGGTAAATTCTATACTTAAATGTGAACTGGGATGATTTATACAAATGCATTGATGTCTGGATGGCACTGGAGTATGCATGCGTGATGTAATTTAAAATATCGATAAATACAACAAATAAATGCAACAATCGTCCAAAATAAATTTGAACATGCAAGGTTACGCTTCGAAAACGCTACCATATTATTGCCACAATAACGTAAGAACTTATCCAAACAAAATAATATGTACTTATTACGAAATAATCAAAAACAGGAAAACGTGTTTCTTCTACGAAAAAATAATTGTCAATCTCTATATAAACAGTGATATGCAGTGCAAGACATCGAGACTACCTTGCAACCAAAGTTTTGGTTTACCTGGATGGTTAGCAGTAGAGTTTCTATGATACCTGTGGTCAATCTTATGGTTGTGATGATGGGAATGGTGGTTGTTATTGAGGTTATGGTTATAGTGGTGTTTGATATAAGAATGTCTGTGACGGCTGTAATTATAGTGGGGGGCGGCGTTTGGGTGTGAGCCGGGAAGGAATTGTGGGTAAACGTGATGAGACCATTGCGGGAACAGAGGCCTCGCACTGCCTTCTGTTAATTTCACAAAAAATTTAGAATTACTCAATTTGTTAGAATACAATGTGTAGATTAGCCAGATAGCATTGCTACACTGCTATATCCAAACATATTTCTCCGTGTATTTGCAAGTTAAATAATATGTAAGATTCGGAAAAATACGTTTGAATATTTTTCGAATTACCGAATAATTATTATCGTTAGTGCTCGTGAAAGCGTGTCAGTGTATGGCAAGTGATTGCGTTCTTGTTCCTTCTAACGCAATAACAGCATCAAAAGTATACGAATTTTAATAATTCAGCTGTTATTCTAAGAACGCAAGTAAATTTTAAATGTATGAAATGGCATAGCGTATCGGCATTGTGGGGAAGGAACATTTACCTTGTGGGCTACCGGAATGGTGGGAGCTAGTACTGTTTCTTATCGTAGGCACAGGACTAGGGGCTCGTATCGATACTGGCGGCTCCAAAATATCTCTGTATTTGGAAACCATCAAAACAGATATAAAGTAGACAATGGCCAACGAAAGGAATTGAGCTTGCTTTGTCTCCTCCTGTAATATAAAGTATTAGACAATTTAAAATTGTGCGGTCTTGAAATTTATGCCTGTATAAACGTTCTCACCACGTCTCTGTAGATTACTGCCCTCAAACGGTTTACGTCCATGTCCTGGAGCAATTTCTCCGGATCCTTCACCGGGCTGGCTTGATTTGACATATTATCGGTGATATTCTAAAAAACGAATAACAATAAAATATTACTGGTGCTAGTGGAAATCTGGTATATATTGTACAAACCTTCGGCGATGCTTGGATACCGCGTATGAAAGATTGCAAGTGCGCGGACTTATGGGATGCATTCAAAGGTGGAGGTGCAAGTGTATGATGAGGACGACTTCGTTCTTTACACTCCAGACAGTTGCGTACTGCACAAGTGCAAACCTAACGCATAAAATAACGTAAGGAGCTGAAGAACACAACTAAAGCAAAACATTTATTTGCAGAAAAAAAAAAACAAATTGTATATCAATCACCACTTGGTAAAAATATTTCAATTTTGAGTCTTGTTGGATTGAATTTTTATTTGAACAAGTATCTTTGTGTGGTAATACGATAATTAAATGTAAGTGCATAGATGAATTGATGATTCATTCAATGTATTTTTTTTTTCCAAAATACTTATACAGGTTGACAACACCAAATTAAGTCCATTAATTGGTATCTCTGTTATTGCTGATTCTAGAGAGTAGGTTAAATTCGCAAAGTATTAGTGTTTTTAACGCTTATTAATATGCAGTACACCAAAAAAACATACATGTCTCATTTCCGAGAAATTTTGAAATTTATATATTTTTAAATGTATATTATAAAAAAAATTGAGGGATATTTTAAGTTATGATGTAAAAGTATCAGCATACTACTGTCTCAAAACGAATAATAAAGAAGTTAGGGTAGATTTTAGTTGATTATTCTTAAAAAAAATAAATAGTATAAGACCCCACTGCTTGAATTTAATTGCCTAGAGTATGTTTATAGGCTGAAAAGGGGCGGTAGCAATCGAAAAATCAAAAATATTTATTTGCTACCAACTAAACATGTAATAAAAATTCTCCATAAGAATGAACTATCAATTCATCTATGATAAGTGCTTCAATACATAAAATTCACTCAAGTGAAAGCATTCACTGACAACCACAAGAAAATTTGATCAACTCACCAGCCTGAGACATTGCCGTAAGATTCCGCCGCTGGACATATTTTTTTCGGCTTCTAATTCACCGAAGTTTAACGAGCTGGCAAATATCAGAACATCCGCCATATTGACTAGTCTCTGCAGAAATGAAACGGCTACTTCTATTGGCATTCCCTGAGTAGGTTCAATAACATCCAACTCGCTCTGGAAATGTGCAATACATGACTCAAAATTTTTATTTAATAAAGCTTTTAATTACTTCAATCAATATTAGCACGAATATACGTACATTTGGTGACGTGGCAGAAGCCAATAGAGGCAAGAGTCCACCGCAAGCTATTATTAAATTATCAGCGAGTTGTGAAATGAGATGGACTGTATTAACAACAAAAATGGCGTTCTCGCTGCTGTTAACGAAATCCAATACGGATTTCGTGGAATGGCTGCGCCATACTTGAATGTCGGTTTCGAGAGAAAACAGAACATCCGACAATAATCGTTGATGTATGTAAGACCATTTAAATTCGGGTATTCTGAAAGGTGGTCTCGTCGGGCCAGGACTAAACATTGGCCTCGTGGAGGACGATCCGGATTTTGAGCGTTTAGATTCTGAAAGGGTTCATGTTAATTGAAGCGGAAGTGTGAGTTTAAATTTAATTTTACCAAAGTGATGCGGATCCACTTGTGTCGAAGTGGAAGCACTTCTTGGTCTCTTCTGAGGTGAAGGCATAGTGGCAGCGTGCTTAGCGATATCCTGTGGGCCTTCCAATACAGCTGTAGAGGGCAAACTGACTCTGCGTTTCACTTCTTCGTTCGTTTTACTGGGTGACACCTCACACTGTTTAGCTACGATTTCCGTGTTCGCTATTGAAGCTGGTGCGCTTGAGGCGCCGCCTGCTTGAAAATGACTAGGATCACAGATTTGTGAAATCGTCGGTATATTGTCTACAGATTCGGCGTTGGTTTCTTCTTTTTCCGTTTCTTCACTCAAAACGACTCTTTCCTCTTCCTTTTCACTAGCATCGTTATTTACAACCGCTTTATCTAGACTAGAATCGACATTGGACGGCTCTAATTCTACTGACACAGCACTATTATCAATTGGCACATCTTGCGATACTTCATCCGCGATTTCTTTACTTTGTTCCACAGTAACGTCCGCATTTGCTTCATCGTTTTCTGAAGTAGCACTATCACTAATATTTACAAGTTTGTTTTCTTTAGAATTTAAATTGGTTGAGGTATTTTCATCACTTGAGCACAATGTTTTACTTAAACTTTCTTCTTTCTCGATTCCTTCGATTTCTTCGATTTTGGTTTCAGTTAATTCACTTTGTATTATTTCCTCCACCTTATCCTCCTCCTTCTTGTCGGCTTCGCTCATCTCCGTGGGCGTTAAGTAGCGCTCAGATAGATCGCTTTCCTTTTCAGGACTGGTCGGTGTCGTGTCGGTATCCGCAATATCCACTGATTTTTGGGAAGAAATCGATTCTTCCACGTTAATTTCGTGTTTAGGGCTGCTTTCTTCGGACGATACCTTTGAGTCTATTGGAAAATCTTCCTTGCTCTCACTGACGGTGCTGACAACCTCGTTGACTGCTTGAATAATTTCTTCATCCTGCAGTACAGGAGAGGGAGATGTTTCTACATTTTGAGCGTCGCTACTGTTACTGTTCTCCTCCAGCAGCTTTTCAGATTTAACAATTATCTCCTGGACGATGTCGCTTATAAAATCGGTTTTCACTTCTTCATCTATCAATTCGGGTTTGCTCGGACTGCCGAAACTCGAACTACTTTCCGTGTGTATACCGTTGCATATAGGCGAGTCGGTCGTGTCCTCTATAATTTGCGATTTAAGCGGAGAGTCTTGCGAATAAGGCGATTCCTTTCCCATCTTCACGTCACTATATAAGTCACTAGTCCGCGAGTCTAGCGAAACACCTTCACTATCGTCACGTTTGGTGATGAAAGATGACGGGCTACCGTCCGATATCGGCGAGTTGAAATCGCAGTTGCAAACTTGCTCGGATTTTTCCACAACACGCATGGGGGCGTTCGATCCTTGCCATTGGTCCGCGTGGTCCTGGTGATATCCGTTGGATACGTGCTCTGCCTGTTGCTCCCAACCGGAAATGGTGCTGATTGGGCGCTGTTGACGTACCAAGGGATCTGTGATATTATCGGTTCTTTGTCTTTCATAATGCTCGTACATTTGAGCGAATTGTAATTTGAATTCTTCGTATGATACCTGAAAATTAGATTCATTAGAATAAAGTCCGTTGTGAGGTTGAATTTTTCCCTTAAGAGTAAACAATATCAGCTGATCGACTCCACCAACGTTTACTTGTGTACGTTACGGTTACGTGTCCATTCTAGTAACATATTTTTGTGTATACTGATACAATAAAGACGTACCACGTGCTCTGAATAGTGTCGATTCAATTGTGGGGCGGTTTTGGTTGCCTATTAATCAGGCTATGGTGTGGCTACAGGTGTAGCGACACCACAATCTGTGTTGGCGACACAAATCGAACTAGGTCTATTTTTTTGACATGTTTTTAATAAATTTGTTTCAGTATACGAAATTAACTATAGATGCAAATAGTAAAGTAATAAAGACATTCAGTTTTTAATGGCTTGCTCTCTTTTGACCTTTCACACGAAACAATTTTCCCCATGAACAATCCATGGCATCAGTATAAATTTCAAAATTTCAAAATATTTTGTAACAGTATTACAAAAGAAACATTTAGAAACACCCAATGTTGGGTGTGAGGTTGTTATATTTAATTATTAACATTCTCAGTTAACCTGGTGTTATATCATGATTAAATGTATAACTATTATTGGCTACTAGTTGACATAAAACGGAGTAGTTTTCTTAAAACGACGCCTAACTGATTCAGTATACTGACAGAATTTTAGAGCATTTCAAAATATACAGTTTAGCATACGAGTCTTGTTTAGATAAGTAAACAGAGCAACCAAATAATTACTGTGGATGCTTTCTGGCTTAAATATAGGAAATAACAATTGTTGTAGTTGCAATATTATCTAACTCGGAAATAAAAGTATCATTTTCACTATAAATCCAAATACTAAATATTATATGCAAATGATTAGATTTGTTGAAGTAATTTTTAATAACTAGGCTATTAAAGTAATTAGAGGCTATAAATAGCGTTGTGTAGTGTATGGCTGATTGCTTGTTTTACAACATGGAATGCATAAAAAAATGACAAATAACTCATTTAACGTTTTCAAAGCATTTCTGTAAAAAAAAACTTACAATGTCGCTCGAATAAATTCATTTTGCCAACAACCGAATGAAATAAAAATTGTTATGCAGTATAATCCATAGTTAGGTAAAAGTATACTTGGAAAAATAATAAGTAAAATGTGTTTCTTAATTTGGTTTATAAAAAGAAAAAAAAACTGGGTTTATAAAATGAAAATTATGTTAATCATAAAGTGGCGCCTCAAACCAAGCACTATCAAGGAATTCGGACAAACTACTCAATTGGTAACGTTGTAAAAATAATTACATGGATAAAGAGTTATATTATTGCGAGCAGCAGAAAATAAAAATTCTGACTTTACCTGATACGGAAACAACTAGTGCTAATAATCTAATAAATGCATGTATTTCGTGTAGCGTTCGGGTTCACTAAATGCTAGTGAAATGAAGCTAGTTTGTTTTATTGGGTTAGTATAATTCGGATGATAACAACAAGGGAAACATAGATACGTTGTGCTTTCATGTTTGTGCTACTTTCAAAACGTATATGTGGATATGCACATATGTGGTTTCAGGAATGTGCTGTAACGTTTTGCCTTCTAAAATTCTGTGGTATGTGTGCTCCAAATAGGAATCACTCAAAGTTAAAATTTTCATATCCGAGAATGAACCCAACCTTTTTGTGTGATTTCAGGTATGACTAAAATATTGATTTAGAAACATATGCAATAATGTTAATAAATATTGAAACAAAATATTTTCCTTATAGTGTCTATTATTTTTTTCACAATTTTACCTTTATAGTAAATTAGTGAAACCTTGTTGCTTGTAATATAATAGCTAAAATAAGAAAATTTCATATTAAGCCAATATAAAACAATATACAATTCAATTAATGTCGTAATTGAATTCGCACAAGTTCCATTAACTCCCTAAATCAGAAATTAATACCTTCAGGCAATATTAAGCATGACATTAACAACCTATTATAATTAGATTGTTCTCACTACATTGCATGATGTAATTATGTTCAAAATCAATAAGCAGCCATCTTAAATTGGGCAGTTAAGATTAAGTTTTCTTTGTGAAGGAACTTACTTTAGAATGCACTATCGCTAGTGTATCCACCCACACCCTCCAACCACCATATTCATACTTAATGGCGTGATGAAGTAACATTCGAAACAAGGAATACACCATATCGGAAATCTTTTGCTCTTCAGTATTTTTCGGATGAATGTAGGCCATGGCGATCAACCATTCCTGCCAAACTGACATTTGCAGTACCGTCCTCCTGTTTTCCCTGTTATTGTTACACAATAGCGTCATATCTGATAGGAATAGTTTCTTCACTTCTAATAGTTTGTCGTTCTGCTTTGATTGCCTGATTAAAGTCGCAACAACTTTTAAGATCACTGAAAATATAAACACAAAAATACGGACTCTATAAACTAACGTTACAAAATTCACTTACTCGGATTTTCTAAACGAAAATGGCTCTCCGGTTCTGGATGTTTGGTGTATAAGATCTGCTGGCTTATATGTTCAGTCATGATTTCGTACAGAACGTTGTAAGTCGGCAGAGAAAGTGTATCCTCGTTTAAAAGCAGTCTCTCAGCTAGCAGCGTGTACAAGTTGTGAGGGCTCATCACGTCGTATTTCCTCTTGTGGGTGCTTCTACTTAAGAAGAATCCTAACAGCTTCAGCGCTTGCAGACGTATCAATTGACTCTCAGAAGCTAGCAATTTGAAGATTGTCCTTACACCGTGTTTGCAATCGAAAGCGGGTACCATTGAGGATGGGTGTTCTGACATAAGGGATATTAACATTTGTAGAACGTCGTGCAAATTTTCATCCTAAAACACAAAGAACATCTTATTAACATAAGGCAATCTATATGATTATAGTTTATAAAGGCTAAAATATGTATATATGAACAAAATATTAAATGCGATTCCTTACTGGATTTTCAATTAATTGACAATTTCTTGTTACATCAACAATATAATCGATTTTCTTATTAGTATGCTCTTACCTCGTGCATTGTGGTAAGGTAATTTAGCACACTCTGTAGCTCATCATCTTTAATACCATTACCAATCATAATCAGCTGCTTAAGGAACAGCAATATGTAAGCTCTAATTGGCATGATATCCTTTTGAGCGGGTCTGGGTCCGTCTAGCAAATAGAATAAATATTATACAAAAATGCCTCATCGCTTTCCATGTTATCCTTCGACTTACCGACCCCCTTAGGGGTAATACCGCTTTTCGCTCTCGGATTAACGACCCAGTAGTAGTACTTCAGCGTGTGTACCGTTTGAAGTACCGTCGAGACCCTCCTTACATTCGAATAAATTTGCGTGTCCGATAAAAATTCCGTGGCCAGGTACGAGTAAAGTTTCGACTGAACGGAAGCCGGCGTATAAATCCATAAAGCGGGATTAAAGAGGACATGGTCCAGAAGCTGCCAAGTGAGAAACGAGAAGCAAAACAACTAAATCAAGATGGATTAAACTGCTCCCGTACTTACCCAAAACATTAAATTTCGTTTGAAAATCAAAGATAAGTTCAAGAGAAAAAAGAAGCAAATAGCGTATGTTCATTACATGCTTGGATAAGTACTGGTAAAAAAATAATCACGATACAACAAAATTGTAATAATAAAAGCGAATCACTAGATCAACGATGTACGTATAATACATAATATTGTTATGAATGTGCAAGCTGATGCTTTAAGAGCGAATAAAGTGAAATAACGTTTTGCGGAGCAAAACGAGAAATGCCATTAATCGATTTGCTTACTACAAAACATATCCAAATATACGAAAGCTTCATCATTTTATTGACGGCGTAAAACAAGGCATGAATACTTTTGAATTTTTACAGCAGTTAAAATAACAGATTTTCTCTTTAATTTCGGTTAACTTCATGCACTGTAAAGTAAGATCGGATAAAAATACGCAGGACTTACACTATACAATATTAGTCCTTATATAAAAGGGTAATTTTTAAATATCTTATAGAAATAATTTTGAAGAAAAAAACAAAAAAAGATTTTTTCTCCACTACATATAAATTTATTTCGAAATTTCTAGTTTCTATTAAATCAAATAAAATGAAATTCTTAATTTGCAATATGAAACTTTATAAATTTATTTATTCAAAGTATAACTATAATTTTACTTTTAAACTAGAAGAACATATATAATAAAAAAACAAATTATAAAATAACTGACGAATAAAACAACCATTTCCAGACAAAACTTAAATACATAAACAAACTACCTAACACAGTATAAAAATAACCACTGCAGGCTTTTAACTTTTTGTATTTCATCTCAAATTTCTTTTATACATTAAATTAAATTATATCAATATCCTGGTACCCTGTACTAATGGATACAAGTTTCTAGCAGGTTGATCAAAATAATCCTCTGGGTTCATTTTTCTCTTACCAATAATTGCCTGTTTTTTGCCTATAGAGTCTTGAAATCATACGAAATGTGGTCTTTATCATCAATCACATGGTTTCCAGTTAACACATCTAAAGTTGATCCCAACTTTCCGTAGGTGTCTTTTCAGTTCGCAGTGTACTGGTTAGGAGACTTGATACGCTGTGAAGATGAATCCTAGAGAACTGCAGTAGTTTCTTCAGCTTTTTTCTTTGATGGTCCCTTAGAATTTTCCTGAATTTTTACAGAATTCTTTATGTTTTTTCTTTGATCCAACTTCTTACCTGCGTTCGCGCTGTATTTTCAGACACTAGAGCAGGTTCTGAGTGAAGATTCTCTCATCGGCTTTTCAGTTTCATGAAATTGCTGATTCTCAATTGCCAGGCCATCCACAGTAAAGTATCTTTATTGTCGTTTATCAGGTTCTCGAACACATTCCCAAACCAGTATTGCGTGGCTATCTGTTGCAATACAGATCCGCTTATTTCTAGAAGCTCTCTGATTGATTTCTGTTGCGTATATTGACATATTTTCCTAGTGGAAGGGCAATCATTGCGTAGATTCCAGTCCCATTTTGGGTTTTGATCCGTCTGAAAACCAGATCAAATTTCCAAAATTGTCTCTGCAGTTGAATTAATCCCAAATTATCCGATATGTAATTTCTACCTCGAAATTTCTGGTAAAGAGATATATCGGAATCATGTAATATGATCTCACGCCAAATAGGTAGCTTTCTATACTATGGACAATATTGCTGTGTCCCAATCCTGTATATCTGTCACTTGGTAGTTCTTGCTTTCTCACCTCCTCCTTCCATTTTACCAAATCTATTGATCTACAAGTAGTCCTCACTGCTTTTGTTATTCATCAATACGCAAGCCCAATACATCACATTTGGTCGTAATCCAGATGTTTTTTCCATAGGCTCTTCTAACCAACGTGATTGTTGTCGCCGCTCTAGTTTTAATTCTCCGAAGCTGTAGATTCCAAGTAAGCCTGGAGTCAAAAATGATATCAATATACTTCATTCCCTCTGACAGCTTTCTTTCTTCACTCCGAAGTTTTACTATTCCGAGTTCATATAATTTCCTACTCCTCGTGAATACTGTGGTCATTTTGGAGTGACGTGAGAATAGTAGCCCTTCTTCATTTTCGGTAAGAGGTCCTTAGGTAAATTTAGTGACGAAATATGCGAAGTAGATGACCTTTTGAGTTAGAGCGTTGTGGGTTTTTGAAATAAATACTTCTGGACTATCACAGTTTATTATTAGTTCATTAGAGAAAGATTGTGTTTCTTAATTATGCTCACTATCCCTTTTAAACCAACATCTTCACTTCAAAAACGCCGAGTCAATTTCAATTTGCTGATAAGTTATGTTGACATAGCCGGTATAAATCCTCGTATCCTAAACTTTGTTAAATATATTTGTTAAATTTTCTGTTCAACTACTTCTATTGGAACTTAGACATAATAAGTCTAAATCAGATAAAAAATATTGAGTAATATATCTGTTTTGCAATATTATTACCACCCAATAAACTATATCAAAATCGTAATATTAACATTATATCTTATATCTGTTCTCTTTCGCTATTTGAATCCAATTAAACTACATAAAGAACCTGCGGTACAAAGGCGTATTTGCTGTCTCTTGTTTTCCGGTTGCCACTTCTATGAGATGCATATAATTCCCAAGCGCACTTCTACCCCAATGCAATTTTTTTTCCGAACTTACTCTACGTATTTGTTTCTTATAACCGCTGTAGTGTTAATTGAACTTGAACGCTTTATTGTGTTTATTGCATTTAGAAGAGAAAAACTGTTAGTATTATAGTTTCTTTACATTTAAAACCTGAAGTCATTTAATACCCCAAATTACTAACGAAAATGTATTGATCTCATTCTGCCTGGAATAACAATCTGAGGAACGACTCACTCCTATATCATAACATTTTAACGACCCATCTCATTTTGTTCTTGAATGATCAATATCTGATATTTAAAATGAAAGTTATGTGATTAAGAGGAATAATCTGCAACGACTTTGAGGGTTTAATTGAAAATTTAATTTCGTTAAATTTGATAACGCTTCTTAAGTTTGTAAGTTCTCACTAGCGAATTTAGGTATTACATGAATTCTGATTGTAATTGTAATAAATCTATTATAAAACTAATATTAAAGTGATAACTTTTGAACACGTGAGCCTAAAAATAAAAGAAATAATAAGCGGAAGCTCAAGTGCAGCTTGAGTTACAAGTGTGCGTAAAAAGATTGTGCATTTTACTATCGCTTAAAGTAATATTTTCATACGAATGCATAAAAAAAAATGTTTTCGGAAAAATGCAGCTAAGAAAATTTACTAATAATGTACACCGATTATGGTGAAACCCCCATTTCAATAAATAAAATTATCATATGATAAGAATGTTGAAACGGCAGGCTTGATTTAATGGGTAAAAATCTAGTATAATAATTTATAACATCGTTGAAATTGTATTGTGATTAGGTAAAAATTATCCAGTCCTACGTTCCAGAGGGTTAAAAGGCGTAAAAAATACTTTTTTTTACTACAATCATGTACATTAAAAGTATATAAGTATATAAGACCATGCTCATGCCATGAAAAATAAAGTAACTGAAAACTGTCTGTATGTGTTTTAATGTTGTTACATCTATATATACTTCATGAATGAAGATGTAGCAAATTACTGCGGCGACAATTAAAAGAGAGCTACTAATCAGAGTATATATAGAAAAGAACATACCATATGGAATGGAACATTGGTAAAAACCTATAGGTATAACTGTGTCATTATTTAAATATCTTAAATAGCTAAGTAATGTAAAATAATATACATTTTATTTTATTATACGTATTAAGGATTATATGAAGACTGTTTAGATTCAATGCATCGATAAATAATTTATCCTTTATTCAACCAAAATTGATTTTCAGGATTGAAGAATAAATTGAAAAGCGACACGTTTACATACGAAAATCATTGAAGTATCAGCTTATATGTATTTTATATATCTGAAGATCAATATTTAGATTTTGATTACATAGTTCGAGTTTTTAGTTATTTCTCTCTAATTAATTTCAATTTTTTTTGGCTTCACGGTTGGGATAATTGGAAACAATAGCTTTGTTGTATTTGTCCTATGCGAACAAACCCACTAATATTATACTACATCTACATTATAAAAAGCATTAACTATTCTGCAGCACCAAAAGATTGCTTTTACCTAATTATATTTACACTATTGTTAAAAAAAAATCTGGAAAATAAGCCATTAGGAAACATAAGGATTATATTTATTTATAATCTATCAGCGATTGCACGTGTGCAGATTCTAAGAATTTTAATACATTATTTCGCGGAAACTGCGAAGTAAATTTCTGCGAATAATAAATCTCTAGCCGAAAGGATTGGCGGCGTGGTTTGTCGCATATAATATCAAGGGGATTAGCTTTCGAAAGTATTGTCGGCATATATGTATACTTTTCTTTTGTTGTTTTTTTGGCCATCGATTATTCCCGCGTGTTTAAATGACAATAATTTACAAAATTCAAAATGTATTCGTGTATAATTATTTGAAGAAATAAATTTACTAGAGCCATTACTTTGATTACAAATATAGGTTTAGTTTTTGTAAGAATTTTTTTAATGTTGATGTATAAAATAATTTTAGGACCAAACAAATATTAAAACGTGATCTGACGTGATTAAACGTAGTGGAATTTTCCGTTGCACAAACGCGTAAAAAATATAAAATAAGCGAAGAGTCGGTGCGGATACGAATGAAAGTGGTTTAACTGCGCGCGCAGCGAAGAGGTAGAGCATTCATAAATGAATTGTCAATTCGCAAATTATATGAAATGATATTAAAGGAGTCAAAGCAAGTAACAGTTCAGTAATAAAATAAAACCAAAACACACATATTGGCTCAATGGATTAATATTCGTTTTATAATGAAATTAAAACATATTTTTATGTTAAAGCGAAGCTACACACGGAATATTTGCTTTTATTTATATCGTCAAATGCTATTAACTTTCTCATAGCACATATTATATCTTATTTTTAATGCATGAAATCTACAGCGTCTTCGATTTATTACACTACGCGTGGAGAATGTATGTATCTATCGCTTTTATTAATAGTGTATATTAAAATAAAAACATAATTAGTGCATAAGAATGCGGTAAATCGAAAACGTTCTAAAATATTGTCACAAATAACAGCGGGAAATTAAAATTTTTAAAACTTGGAATTATTGGAATTCAATAGGGCATAACTTAAAAAATATTTTGACTATATAGACTGTCCAACCGAAGACTTGGTCTTTGATTACAGTTCTATTTTTGATTTTAGGAAAAAGACTTTCTATATATTATTCCATTTTTAGAAAATTTTTAGAAAAATAAAATAGCAGACATAATATCGGGGATTTTTACGCGATTTTTTGGGTCACTATTTGCGAATATAGAATCAAAAACAAGATGGCGCGATTAAAACGGAAGAAGAGTATTAAAAAAATGGCATTTTGCAACAGATATTTGTGTTCAAAGCCTTTTGTAGTGCTGAATTCGATTCTTACAAGAGTTTTTAGAAAAATAAAATGGAGGATTCAATATTGAAGAGAAAATTTTGAAATATAGGAGACATTTTGCAACAGACGTTCGTATGCAAGCGTTTTTGAGGTCGCTAAATTTGATTCTGATATTAGTTTTTGGCAAAATAAAATGGCGGACGCAATATGGGGCAGAGACTTTTGAAATATAAAAGAAAACGCAATTTTTTTTTTGAAGGCCTGAGACTTATGGCCACTATTTGCGAATATAGAATCAAATACATGATAGCGCGACTAAAATGGAGGAATATTATTAAAAAAATGACATTTTGCAACAGACATTTGTGGGTGTTTGGATCGTTGCATTTGATGCTGATAATATTTTTTGGAAAAATAAAATGGCGAATAAAGTGGGAAGAAAATTGAAATATAGGGAAAATCGCCAACTTTTTTTAAGCTGTAACTTATGGGATGTTATAAAGAGGAAAGGGAATGGAAAGGAATGGGAAAGGAATGGGAAAGGAATGGGAAAGGGAATGGGAAAGGGAAAGGGAATGGGAAAGGAATGGGAAAGGGAAAGGGAATGGGAAAGGGAATGGGAAAGGGAATGGGAAAGGGAATGGGAAAGGAAAGGGAATGGAATGGGAAAGGGAATGGGAAAGGAATGGGAAAGGAATGGGAAAGGAATGGGAAAGGAATGGGAAAGGGAATGGGAAAGGAATGGGAAAGGGAATGGGAAAGGGAATGGGAAAGGAATGGGAAAGGGAATGGAAGGGAATGGGAAAGGGAATGGAAAGGAATGGGAAAGGGAATGGGAAAGGGAATGGGAAAGGGAATGGGAAAGGAATGGGAGAAAGGGAATGGGAAGGGAATGGGAAAGGGAATGGGAAAGGGAATTGGGAAAGGGAATGGGAAGGGAATGGGAAGAAGGGAATGGGAAAGGGAATGGGAAAGGGAATGGGAATAGGGAATGGGAAGGAATAGGAATAGGGAATGGGAAAGGGATAGGGAATGGAATGAAATGGAACAAGGGGAAAGGAATAGATAATTGGAACAGGGAAGGGGAATGGGAAAGAGAATAGGGAAAGGAAAGAGGGAAAGGAAAGGGAATAGAGAATGAGAATAGGAACGGAGAATGGGAAAGAGAATAGGGAAATAAATATGAAAGGAAAATGGGGAAAGGAATGGCGAAAGGGAATAGGGAATAAGTAGAGAAAATAGGGAAGGGAATGGGGAAATTGAATAGGGAAGGGAATTGGAAAGGGGAAGGGATTAAGGAAGGGATAGGGAAAGGGAGTAGAGAAAAGGGACTTAGGGAAAGGAAAAAGAATAGGAAAATAAGGAAGGGAATAAGAACAGGAAAGAGAGAATAATAGGAAAGGAATAGATAAAGGGAATAGGATAACGGAAAGGGACAACGAAATGAGAAAAAAAGGAATAGGGAAAAATACTATTTCTATTCTATCTATTACTAAATTGATGTTTACCGTATGTGAAATACCTGCCTACATCGAGTCAGCCAATGACAAAAAAAATCTATATAATAAGCAGACAATATAGATAGAGGAATAAGCACTGAAATATATATAGCTTATTAAAACAAAATGTATCAGCTGTGTTTTCCTCGCTTTTTTTGTGCTTTATCTAACAAACGTCTAATATAACTTTTTGTCGAGCAACGGTAAATTAATGAGTTGTCAATATTATGGAATTTACGTTGGCTATAAATATGATCTCGCGAAGGATAAATAAAAACTAATAAATATAAAAATCGTCAAATTGGAAATTGTAGTTATTATTATGAGGTGGTTCATTTTATTTAACGCAGAATATTTATATAATTAGCCCTAAGTAAAGATAATCTCATATTCGGTGTCTTCAAGAATCACGTGTATATAATACGTACAACAAAAACTTTTCTACAAAAGTTGTGCAGAATTCAATGCTGCATAACCTAAAAATATTTTCAACTATACAGGGTGTTCCAAAAGTAAGAACAAAAGTAAACTACTTAAAACGTACTGCACATTATAAAAGATGATTTCAAGTGAATGGACCCGACTTCAAAAACCACCTTCCTCAAGTACCACCTTCTCTACTCTAGATGCGCAGCATCTAGTCTACATTATAAAAAGCATTAACTATTCTGCAGACCTAAAAGATTGCTTTTACCTAATTATATTTACACTATTGTTAAAAAAAATCTGGAATACTACATTATATTATGAAAATATGTTGCATTTACGTAAGTTATCCTTAGGAGTGGTTGCGACTTTTGTAGAGAATTGTAATAGCAACCATAAAAGCACGCGTGAACCTTAAAAATCAAAACAAAATCTGTTTTAGTAAGCGCAGTTTACTACTTTATATTAGTCATTCGGTTACCTATAAATTCGATTTTAAATTTTTACTAATATCGATTTTGTTACCAGTAAAATTTAATCATATAAATAATGTTATATAAATGTAACAATTGAACGACGTTCACACAATGTTTTGTATATGATCGTTTTGTATACAAATTTTCTTCACTTCCGTGTTAATAAAAGCAACAAAATAAAATTTCGTGGTGGGCAAGTTTACTTAACATGTGAAGGAATCTCTTCAAGCTAATTAGTTACAAAACATTGTTTACTTGCAGTCTAGAAAAATTGTGTTAGTAGTGATAATTCATATACAAAAAAAAAAAAACATTCTACTAGGAAATGAAAAGTTATTAAGAACACATGCACTTAAAACTAATATACTAAATATATTTCTTCACTAAATAGGAGGGAGCATTACGCAAAATAAAATAAAATACCACCTATTTCTGTATATAACTGTAAGAAACTTATTTACATGTACGTAGTTTAATTATAGCTAATTATATATATATATATTCCAACTACCTATATTTCAGAAAATACATCTTGTTCTAAATTTATCTAAATTTTGTGCTATGTTCTTCTAAACGTCCTATTTTTTTTATGTACAACTTGGTATCAGATCTACTAAGTGAAAATGTAAAGTTTAAATTCATAAATCTTACCTGTTTTAGAAGTAATTCGCTATTCGCACTCAAGCACGTGACCAGGTGCTTCGTCAAGCTAAGGAAGGAGCCCAGAACGTCGATGGTGAGGTGATCTCTAGAAGATCGTTGCAGCATAAAGCTTATTACCAAGAAACCTCTATTTTGGATCATGTGCTGCTGCACCGTTTGAGAAGTTTCCACCAATTCGCATATAAAACCTAATAATTTTGAGCTGTGTGATATAGAAATATTAGAATTGCAAGAATTTAATCGCCACAATATTTTATTATCTTACCATAACGTTGGATCACGCTTCGAATCCGCAGATCCGTTACATTCATAAGGCAAATCTAATTGAGAGAATAGAGGAAACAAGACCTGGATACCGCCTATTGAGTTCAGTGTACTATGGATGGAATGAGTTATCACAGCTTTCACGTCCTAAAACGATTGTATTGTTTAGTCAAAAATCTATTGTCAAAATGCTGTTTCTCTTTAAGTGGTCGTGAAGTACATAGTTTTTTTTTTTTTATTAATTTACTAACCTGCAACATGAGAGCATGTGGGGTGTGGACGAAGTAAGAAATATTTCCTTTAGGAGCAGATTGTAGACAAAGTTGACTGTCGGTAGCGACTGGGTTGTACATGAATACTATGGCGCTAGATAGTTTTCCGTCATATAGTACCTAAGAAATCAATGGGGTAATAGAAAAATTATTAATATGTAAAATGATATCATTTAGATTACAGAAATTATTAATCTTGGAGTCAGCATATAGCTATAAGCATTTATGAATTTTCTAAATAAATCTAATGAAACTATTTATTTACAAAGGTGGCTCATCTCGTAATTTCAAAAAAAAAAACATTACTCATAGAATCTTCTAAAATAATTTTAAACTAAGTTTAAATGCATCCACAACAATTACGAAGTTTTCCCCTGTGTTACCTCTTTTGGGATTTTTTTTAAACAAGTGCTATTGCATTATTGTGCCACTACTTCTTTGGGAATAACATCTATATGCATGCATACAAAAAACATGATTTTGCAGATGCGTTACAAGACTCATCTAGCCAGAAGTAATACATGTCAGAATTCTAAAATGATTTGGTAGCTCTTAAGTTAAATTCCGTTGTCATACAGCTGATGCATTATGGTAAGTGAATAAAATGGCGAAATAATGGGATAATATTAATTTATAAAGAGGGCATCATCGGTATTGCTGATTATTTTGTGCTGTTGTAGAATGAAAACTAATGTATTGCAAAAAAAAAAAAAAACATGAAAACATTGAAAGTGTCAAATTAGAAAATAAAGTCACTATAAGCTCATGGGTTATTATATGAATCACTCTAGAAGATTAAATTGCTAAATTGCCTTTTTACTGTTGCAGTTAGAGATATCCACGCTATAGTGTTAGATAAATTAGCATACAAAAAAAAACCTAAAAAAATGAAGAATTTCTTTTATATAATTTCGGCTGTATTGTTAGCTTGGTTCTTGTTTTGATCTTGTAATAACTGTGGTTTTATATTTTGTGTGTGAATTAAGCAATTTCACCCATTTTCGTCCTTAAAAAGTTTGATGCGCTTAAATGATTTATATATCCAAGTTAATTGTAAGTTATATTGGATGAGTTATTTGCGAAAAGTTAGTATGGAGGTCTTGGAAATTATCGGAGATCAAATAGAGATATAATTGCACTTTTATAGGCTCAATTGAAACAGCCTTTTGCTTTTTGGAAAACCGAATGGCGAACTACGGTTTCCACACGAAAAACACTTTATTTTGTAATATCTCAAAATATACCTTAAGCAGGAAGTTGGGTTACAGTATGTCTTAATAAACACGTAATTACCTACAACTCTCTCTTTTGCATCTTCTCTCTAAATTCAATAACAATACTGTTATAGGTACCAGATGAAAATACAAAAAGAGATTTGGATATCTAGTTACCTTTGCATTTTTTTTTCCAAAAAGGCCAAAGCTCAATTCAGGTCATAAAACTGCAATTCGTCCCTCATTTCATCGCCTTTCCTACCGAAAACTAAACGTTGCAAAAAAATAGCTCTGTATATTTTGTTCATCCCTATATTTTAATATTATTACGATCAAGCAATATTATAACAGAGTTTGATAATTTGGAAAATTTAAAAACCATTATAATTTCTATTTAAAGTTCTGTTGTGTAATTGTTTTATTAGTTGTTGCATTAGAATATACACAATCGTTCACAGCAGTGCGAGAACACTATTGCCATTGGGAGTCAAAATATTAAAGAAAAGTGCGGTTTGCTATTTAAAAAAAGTAGTAGTGTTACAGTGAAAAAAGCAAAAATTGAAAATAAAGGTGGACACATGTCAATGTGTCTCTATAGTACTCTCTCCTACAAAAAAATCTTCTTCCAAGCTGTCAAATGACCAAAATGAAAATATACTGGTTGTCATTTAGGAAGGGAAATAACCACGTAATGAATAATTCCTACTTAAATGAGTAATTCTGACAGTTGAGTAAACTGCCACATCAAAAGCCGAAAATTGAAAATAAACTAGATTAACTTGCCTTCTTGTGTGGTTTAAAAAGAAATAAGAATACATTGTAAGATTTTAGTCCATCAGCATTTAAATAAGGGTTTGAAATTGGCGATGTTATAGTAGTTTCTGAATCCAGCGCTATAGCGTTTTACAACTGCATAATCAGTTTCCCACCTACAAATGTGTAATCCATGCTACATTCCAAGGAAAAGCAATGAAAGGGAAAAAGGCATTAAAGACGGAAGCGGCTGCATTACGGACGTCTATTACGGTCGTTTGGATGCTGATGACGTCTGGTGGGCAGAATCTCGAGTCCGTCTTTATAGCCTTATTCCCCTTTCATTGCGCCTGTTTAGTATAGTGATTGTTACTACGGACCATGAGCCTATAATGGCACTATTTAATCGGTTAATATAAAATTTAAATAATTGCAATGTTTCTAACTCCAAGGAAACGATTGCAACTATTAAATAAGAAGCTCCTTTGTTTCGGAATTGGCAGCCGCAAGCCAAGTCTATACAGGCTGTTCAAGATATGCATAGGGATTTCGTAAACGGTGAAAGATAGAAACAATGGTTAAATTAGAGAAAAGTTGTGCAAATTATGTGAGCAACAAAATTGTGTTGAGAAATTCAAAATATCGTGAATAGTTTTTGAGATATTAAGCAAAAAGTGAAAATCGCGAAATTTTTATTTCTTGTCTGGTGAGGAGGTTATTTGAAGAGATAACGAAAAACGAAAAATATATTTTTAAGCTAATTTTTTGTTCTTTATCACATGGTCTTATAAACAATACAATACTACGTTTCCTACATTTGGAATCATCTTCAACTTTATTTTTTTAAATAAACATCAATGGCCAAAAGGACGTTTTCTGTGATATAAGGTGTTTTCAAAAATAAGAAAGTTATAAGCAAAACACTTGTTTTCTCACGGTAAGCTGGGGCCAATGACAGTGAACAATACCAAACATCTGAATATTAATAATCTGTCCTGTCACCAGTAGTTTATTATTGCAAGTTAAGTGTTTAATTGGTAAAACTAGCGGGCATAATGGCACAGTACAAAAATGCCGAAAAATTTGACATGTTATCGTGTTTCATTTTGGCGCACAAAAATGTATAGTGTAATGTAGCCGAAAGAATGTATGCAATATCCAGAAAGACGACAACCACATCGGTGGACCTTTAAAAAATTAGCAGAAAATTTAGAAGGATATGGCATATTTAGTGAAACGAAGGCGAAGAGACATCGCGAAATTAATTGTGTAAATGAGAACACTGTGCTGCAAACAGGTGTAGAAAACCCATCAGTGTCAACCAGACAGATATGCTACGAAACTGGAATAAAAAATTCGACTGCCCACTTGATTTTAAAGAACACAAGTATCATCCCTTCAAGGAGCGCATTTGTCAGGAACTTACAGAAGGCGATAGCGAAAGGCGACAAACATTTTGTGAGTGGTACACGCGCCAGGAGCGTGTACAATGTACAATTTCCTGCGATAATTCTATGGAAATCTCCATTTAAAAAGACAATCTAGACACCAAGTCCGCTTCGGTTTTAACGTATGGTGTGGAATATTAGGCAACCGCTTAATTGGTCCTATCATTTTCGAACATACACTTACATCAGAAGCATATCTTCGATTATTACAAAATGACGTTGAAGAAATTCTTGATAGACTACCTCTGGCAAAAATACGAGATCTATGGTTTCATCAAGATGGAGTTCCGCCACACAATGCACAAGCTCTATCTAATTATTTAAACACGAAATTTCCGAATAGATGGATAGGAACTCGAGCACCTGTGAACTGGCCAGCAAGGTCGCCGGATTTAACGCCGATGGATTTTTATCTTTGGGGTTGTATCAAAGACAAGGTTTACCAACAAACCTTTAACAATGTGGTTGAACTCCGTGCAGATGTACGTACTTCAAACATTTAGAAGAATTCCACAGGCTGTATTAAGACGCGCTGTAGCACCGACTCCCAAACGGTGCTATCTGTGTCTTAAGAATGAAGGCGGTTTAATTGAGCACTTGTTGTAAGTGCTTACGTGGTTACTGTATTAGTTAACTGGTTTTCTTGTTATTGTTGTTAAACTACCTTTTCTTCTTTTTCTTTAGTTATGATTGTTCGTTTGCCTTTTGTTTTTACAACTTGTATTCATTTATTTGCAGCTACTGTGCAAATAGGTGCTACTTTTGATTGCTATTAAAATATTATACACTTTGAAAGTTTTAACAGTTGAATTTTATTTATCTATTAGTTTTTCTTCTGGGGCTACAAACAGTCTAAACAGTTTCCTACTTACAAATATATAATGTGTAAAAATAAACGCACTTAGTAGACCTGACATCACAAAAAAGGTAGTAAAAGACGATTATTTCCGTCTTCAACTATTGCTAGCCACGGCCTTGCCTCAAAAAACAGTTTTTCATTTATAACTTTGTTATTCTTGAAAACAATAGTCTTAGGCCTTATATCAGAGAAAAGAGAAACATTATCTCTACCTAAGGATGCCCTTTGGTCTTTGATGTGTATTTAAAAAAAATAAGTTGAAGATGGTCCCAAATGTACAAAACGTTGTATTTTATTACACCATTTGATAAAGAATAAAAAGTTGCCTTAAAAAGGATTTTTCCGTTTTCTGTTATCTTTCGAAATAACCGCACTAGACAAGAAATAAGAATTTTACGATTTTCATTTTTTTTATGCAATTTGTTGCTCACATAATTGCGCAACTTTTCTATAATTTAGCCACCTTTCTATCTTTTACCGTTCACGAAATCCCTATGCATGGGATGCATTCACAGTCTGTATAATAATGAACCAATAAAATATTTCCCAACATTTTTGTATCGCAAAAATCGAAAATCAACAATTCCAAAATAAATTCCGCATCAAGTATGAATTAGAATAACAATTTGCCGAAAATAGCGTACCTCTAAACTAAATTCCTATAAACTTAAAACGTGCTCCTTTTAAGGGATAATTACAGGATATGTGTATTTTATTCTAAGTATCCAATGAACGGTATAGGTGAAGGTTAGACAGAGTAATAAAACTCGTTCTTTCGTTCATCTATTATGTATTATTTGATAACTAGTTTCCGCTTTTAGCCATCTTCAGATCAACGTCAAAGAAATAGAAAATTGTCAATTATCAGATGAAAAACACCAAACATGAAATAAAATTAAACGAACACCAACAATTATACAAACAAAATAAATAAATTCAAGTATGAGAAAAAGAAAAAGAGAAACTTTTACATAGAATCATATCATTGTCGTTCGTTCATCAAATAATAAATAATAGATGAACGAAAGAACGAGTTTTATTACTCTTGTCTAACCTTCATATGTGTATTTATTATGGGGCAACATAAATGAATGGAAATAATATAAACATTGCAAGCTAAAAACATTTAAAAAAAAATAAAATAAAATAAATTCATGCTTACGGTACGTGCATCTGGAACATTCTGGATCATGCTACCGCTTTGCTCTATTTCACTCACCCTTTTGTGATTGTCGGGAAGGTTCAAATGACATTCGTTATCGAATCGAAACTGACTCTGCAAGAAAGGAGAAAGAGCGGATAAATTAGGGAAATTACGCGGGTCGGGTTTCAATTTTTTTCCTCCCCCTAGGTGTTTTGTTCGCTCGATTTTACGGGCTACCACTTACCTTATAGCCGGGTCCCAGCCTGTGCATCGCGCATATCTGATGTGTCGTCAGGGCCTCGCTGAATAAATATATTGCGGACATTTGTCCACAAAATACTCTCTCCTCGTCTAACTCGGGCGTCGCCCCTATGAAGCACTTGTCGAACGGCTGCGAAGTAAACCATTAAGTAAATTATTTTCTTTCGCGTAGCGTGAAATAATTATGAAGATGGAGCGATCTTTGAGTATGTAAGTGATAATAACAGTTTTAGAAATTATGTCTAATTCATCTTGCTTTCATGGAATAAGTAAAAATAATGAGGATTTATTAACCAAAAAACAAGAATTTGATAGAATTAGTGTAATAAAAATCCAATTTTGCAGCCGAAAATACTCACGTCATTTGTTGAAACGAACCAGGCCATTTCTGTACTTGACGCCAATTGCCCATTAACCAGACATTTAATTTCACTTTTCGTCCATCTGTTGTATATGTAAACAACGGCCAACATATACCACTGTAACGTAAGGACGATATAAGTCATGCAATATGCAAATAGGCTCTGACGGCGAGGCTTACCTTCCTCGGCTGAAATTCATATTTCACGCAGTGCTGAAAGCCCTTCCCTTTCACTTTCATTGACGTTAATACTAAACAATTTCCTACGAAGTGGGCTGTGTATCCGACGCCCTTGCTCGTTTTAAAACTGGAAGGAGATAAACTAGTTTAGTGCTGCATAATAAAGCGATGTTATTTGAATAATGAGCTTTAGCGATGCCCTAGTAAATTAGATACAACTCCCTAATGTTTCTCAAGATGTCGAGGCCTCAGTAATGCCAGTACTAAACCAAACAATTCAAATATTCCAGCGTCTTAAACATAGTAGTAATGGTTTTATGGGTTTTAGTATGAGCAGAGATATATCATATTTAGTTACGTATTGTGCTTTAGATAGAATTTATTTTTAACGCATATACCATGTTTTGCGGAAAAGATACATGTGGTTGTATTTTGCATTAATTTTTAGTTGAAAATTGTACTAATATTATGTTTTTTCTAATATTGTATCTAAATATTTTAATCATATTTGCATTATATTACAAAATTAGATATACCACTGTAGTATTTTTATAAATGGTGTAGTGGAATTCACCTGCTACCATTTGCATTACTTATGTATAAAAATGCGCCCGTAAATCGCATGGAATACTTAAATGCGCAGCGAAGGCACACATTCTTTAACTTGTTTGGCCGACTAGGAACAATCTATTTGTGTTTTCGCAAAGGCTACTCATTGGCGGCGCTGTTACATCTATCTGTTGTTAATACTGTACATTAAAAAAAAATACTGGAATAAATAAAAACACACAAAAAATAGCCAGAAACCGAATTGCTAAATACGAATTAATTAAAGAAACGATCCATATTAAATCAGATAAAAATAGTATTAATGACAGAGTGGATATTGCACAATTGAGCAACATTTACAGTCACATATTACACATATAAATAAAAAAAGAGTCTGATATTAGAACGTTTAACATCTTAACCAAAATTCATTATTGTACAAATATAAACATTTTTTTCAACTGAAATTAAAATT